>SDVV010011685.1:0-15751 GCA_016164225.1 Gammarus roeselii | reverse complement strand
TCGTCACTGTCGTGCAGCTTGTCACGAACAGGCAGCTCGTCACTGTCATGCAGCTTGTCACGAACAGGCAGCTCGTCACTGTCGTGCAGCTTGTCACAAACAGGCAGCTCGTCACTGTCGTGCAGCTTGTCACGAACAGGCAGATCGTCACTGTCGGGCAGCTTGTCACGAACAGGCAGCTTGTCACTGTCGTGCAGCTTGTCACGAACAGGCAGATCGTCACTGTCGTGCAGCTTGTCACGAACAGGCAGCTCGTCACTGTCATGCAGCTTGTCACGAACAGGCTGCTCGTCATGGGCGTGCAGCCCGTCACGCGATCGTAGTTCGTCACGGACAGGCAGCTCGTCTCCTGCGTGCAGCTCGTCACTGTCGTGCAGCTTGTCACGAACAGGCAGATCGTCACTGTCGTGCAGCTTGTCACGAACAGGCAGCTCGTCACTGTCATGCAGCTTGTCACGAACAGGCTGCTCGTCATGGGCGTGCAGCCCGTCACGCGATCGTAGTTCGTCACGGACAGGCAGCTCGTCTCCTGCGTGCAGCTCGTCACTGTCGTGCAGCTTGTCACGAACAGGCAGATCGTCACTGTCGTGCAGCTTGTCACGAACAGGCAGCTCGTCACTGTCATGCAGCTTGTCACGAACAGGCTGCTCGTCATGGGCGTGCAGCCCGTCACGCGATCGTAGTTCGTCACGGACAGGCAGCTCGTCTCCTGCGTGCAGCTCGTCACTGTCGTGCAGCTTGTCACGAACAGGCAGCTCGTCACTGTCGTGCAGCTTGTCACGAACAGGCAGCTCGTCACTGTCGTGCAGCTTGTCACGAACAGGCAGCTCGTCACCGTCATGCAGCTTATCACGAACAGGCAGCTCGTCACTGTCATACAGCTTGTCACGAACAGGCAGCTCGTCACTGTCGTGCAGCTTGTCACGAACAGGCAGCTCGTAACGGGCGTGCAGCTCGTCACTGTCGTGCAGCTTGTCACGAACAGGCAGCTCGTCACTGTCGTGCAGCTTGTCACGAACAGACAGCTCGTCACTGTCGTGCAGCTTGTCACGAACAGGCAGCTCGTAACGGGCGTGCAGCTCATCACAGGCGTGCAGCTCGTCACGGGGGTGCAGCTCACCACAGGCGTGCAGCTCGTCACGGGCTTGCTGCTCGTCACAGGCTTGCAGCGCGTTACGGGCTTGCAGCTCGTCACGGGCTTACAGCTCGTCACGGGCTTGCAGCTCGTCACGGGCTTGCAGCTCGTCACGGGCTTGCAGCTCGTCACGGGCTTGCAGCTCGTCACGGGCTTGCAGCTCGTCACGGGCTTGTAGTTCGTCATGTTTCTCATCACTGGCTTGATGGTTTTCCTAAAACAGATGAGGAGAAACCAGTCGGTGTTTGTTTCCTTGCAAAAGATGAGGAGAAATCTGTTGGTATTGTTTTTTCTTCAACAGTTGGAGAGGAATTTACTGGTGTTGGTTTGCCTTTAATAGATTTGGAGGAATCTATTGGTGTTGGCTTTTCTACAACAAATGGGGAGGAAGTTGTTGGTGTTTATTTTCCTAAAACAGATAGCCTTATCTCGCTATTTACATAATAATTCCATCTCGAGTAGGGATGGACAAATTGTAGAATCATCAGGCAGCGCACATAATATGTACAAACTAAGTCTTTGTCAGCGTGAGCTGTTCTGAAGACAACTTTTGCTACTTTGAGATATTTAATATTAATTTATAACAACGGTTAGTGAGTAAATTTTACCTTACATCCCAAAAATTGAGGGCGTTGTTGGAGGTCTGTCTACTCTCCATTGTTCAATATGTCAAGACATAGAACCGTATAAATGTAGTATTTTTTAATATAAAAATGATTAAAGTAAGTAAGGTCAACACCACCGACCTACCGGCTGACCGACCAAAATTTTGCCGGAAGAGAAGTGTTGTTTACATCAAAACTGGAGGAGGCCTTTGCATTGAAAGAATATCACAAGAGCTGCAAATCAAGCCCTGCGTTGATGTTTAGTATCGCTATTGTGGGTGGTGTTGCTTCCACAGTGGGAACAGCGAACAACTCTTGCCAGCTTCTTTCATTACAACAGTTTGCCAACACTACTGTTGTCGGTGTTACGTTCACGAAATGAACAGCGAACACCTCTTACCCGGGCTTATTCCCGTGCCGTATACTAACCGTACAGGCTGGTCCCTAGTTTGTGCTGGGACCTTAATAAACGTAATTTAATATAAGCAAAGCCGGTCAAGAGGCCTCTAAAGTTAACTCCCTGGCCCCTGGCTCGAACCAGGGAGTCGATTGGGAGTTAAAAGAAACTCCATTTAGGAGGGACCAGCATCCCCTTCAGAGCGACGAAGACCAAGATTCCAACGGCCAAAAACGCTAGCCTCTCAAAGATGACCAGCGCCACCTCGGCGAGAGATGACAGGAGGGACGGCTGCATCGAAGAGTTGACCAAGAACGTCCAGGAAATATTGAATCTGCCAAGCCAAGCGACCGGCCTCTCTGGACAGGAAGCAGAATTTTTCGCCGCAGATCCTTGCACAATTGACAACCGTCTAACGAGACTCAAGGGTCATGTCAAGTTCATTTTCCTCCATATCCACGAACTAGTAGAGAACAAACTAACCAAAGAACCCGCAACATACACAAGTACCTCCACTGCTACGTTCGACGAAAATTTCGACAACTTTCCAACCCACAAAAACCCCAACCGAGCTCCAAGGGCTGCAAGGAGGAAGCAATACACTCCATTCAATGAACACAACTTGTTCAACAGTAGTCATATTTTTCCCGAACACCCGAAGATCACGTTCGACGCCAACGGCAGACCGGATATTTGTCCATTCACTCTGCGAAAAGAGCTGGTCTCTTTCACTGACCGCCCAGTCCTGAGTGTCGACACCAACGGCGACGAAGGCTTTGCCATCAGAGTAGACATATAACTACAAGGTGACACGATTCTCTCCAAAACCAGACTCTGTGAAAAGCCATGCACAATAGTGCCACACCCGACTTGCTCTACAAGTTCAGATTTGATTTACGTTGAAGATATCCCAAAGGAGTAAATCAAGGAGTACATCACTGAACTCGTTCAATATGATGACTGCGTTGTATTTCAGTCTTCAATATGAAGACTGAAGACAATATGAAGACTGCGTTACACCATTTGAGAGACGTCCGATGCGATGTTATAAATGCCAGAAATACAGACACACGAGAGGAAACTGTTAAGGTAAACGAAGATGCTCATACTGCTCCCAGGATGACCACGACAAATGGGAAGATCCCCAGTCATGTCAGTCCGAGGAACAGCACTGTTTTTATTACAAAATAGACGGACACCACACCGGACACAGAGACTGCCCAGAGGAGGAGAAGGAGAGAGCGATCCATCAATACCAGATAGATCACGGGGTAAGGCGACGAGAGGCTGCAGTCTCGATGTGCTCTTCCCAAAATGACCCTCTTACCCGGGAGAGAAGATCGGCACCATTTCCCACCCACTTCCTCATAACGTTCAACGAAAGTGGTGCAAGCAAAGTTGCCTTTTCGAATAATCCATTTATAATGATGACGTCAATCAACGAACAACTAGGAGGAAAACCAAAAGAAATACAAGAGAGGAAAAGAAAAATCTGGCCTACGTCACAAAACGTGAGCAAAGTAACGCTGTACAAAAGATTACTCGCACAAATAAACTCAAAGTTACAGTTAAAATGCATCCGTCCTACAACAATACCAAACTAATTATATATACCTCCCGTTACACACCTACAACCGACCTCAGCGCTTTTGCTGAAGGTCTGACAGAAGACTTTGGAGTTACCGAAGTTCGTCCAGCAACATGGATAAAATCACGCAACGCAAGTTCTAGTGCATACCAAATTACCTTCCCGGGACACGACGCACCGGAATTCATAGTAATCTTGGGTAAACAAGGAAGAACCAAAACCTACTCTGTTGCAACATGACCCCCAATGTGCAAAAAATGCCTTGAATGTGGCCACGTCATCGCATACTGCCAGCCACATACACCCCAATGTTGCAAAAAGTGCGCTGGTGAGCTCGACAGAAAAGACTGCACAGTCCGCCATCCTAAATGCTACCACTGCTCATGCTACCACGAAGCAGGTCACCGCAACTGCCCAGTACACATGGACCAAAAAAAAATAACAATCACACAAAACGAACGCAGAGTTACACGGAAACAAGCCATCCAAATCTGGAAAGACGATAACCCAAACCGCCTCAATTAGGTCAAAGCAGTCAAATCGACAATCCAACCAAACTTCCCCGACGACATCCACACATCATCAGAACAACATCGTAACAAGACCCCAACACCCCTACCTGGCTGCAGTGCTTCCTCACTCAGCCCAGCGACCTCCCCCGCACCAGAGACGCACAGTCCTAGAAATGATTTATGCAGAGACCAGGAGGACGACGAGATGAATGCATCCCCCGCAGTCAACCACACAGCAAGGCTCACTACTACAAAAACGAATAGGCAAAGAGATGAAGAAAAAACCTCCGATACCCAGGCGCCACTGAGCAAAAAGATCAGTAACAACTCTCAAACAAGGTCTCGCCAGGACCAAATCTCAGAACTACCTCCACCAGTCTCAAATGCGGCTCCATTCGCGGAAAACCCCCGCGATGGACACGATCCCCCGTTAACAAACCCGACTCACGAACACGCAACCAGCGAGAACGCTTACGGCCTTGCTGATAGCGCTTATCTCGAAGAGCTCATACAAGAGACCTCTGCACAACCAGTCATCTTACCTGGCTCAAATACCAAGCACTCCACACAACCACAAACACACAGATAAAAAACGCTACCACAGAGGAAGAGCGCACTCGCTAACAAAGCAAACGCAAAGAGCACACACCCTCGTCTTCCCACACCAGACACTTCCCGTGAACACTCCCGACCCGGAACCCCTGGGCAAACTCGAAAACGCGAGCACCCAAAAAAGCTCCAGTAAATCACGCGACCACTCTAGATCATCAAGGTCAGAGTGCAAACAGCCTTCAAAATGAACCCCAAAATTCTTCAGTGGAACTGCCAGGGACTCGTAAACAATAAAAACGAATTACTATCCTTAATTACCACCCATAAACTTTTGGTGATAGACCTCCAAGAGATCAAACTCCGAGAGACCGCCACCTTCAGAATCCCCCAACACATCATACACCGCCGCGAAGGCCACACCAACGTGACTGCTCAGGGTGGAGTGGCACTTATGATCCACCAAAGTGTACCTCTCCTCTCCCTTCCCCTGATGACAGAACTCCAAGCTATCGCCGTAAAGATATGCGTCTCAGGGTCAAAAAAAGTAGTATCCCTCTACTCTTCAAGAAGCCATGACCTCTCGGAAGCACTATGACCGATTTGTTAAACCAACTGCCCTCACTTATACTCCTCCTTGGAGACTTCAACAGCTACCATGAAACATGGGGATTTGTGAGAACAGACCACAGGGAAGCAATAATAGCTAACACCATAAACACTCACAACCTTGTCCTTCTCAACGACGGACAACCCACCCGGATCACCCCCGAAAGTGAAACTGCCATCGATTTATCCATATGCTCCCCCACTCTGGCATCCCAACTCGTTTGGGGAGTTCTGTCTTCAACACACGACAGCGATCATAACCCAGTCATCATATCGCTTCTCACCAACCAACCAAGAAACCCTGTCCCACAAGAACTTCGATACAACAACCGGAAAGACAGCTGGTTGGAATACTCAGCACACATCGCGTGGAGTGATATCGACAACATCCCCGAAAACATTTCGGAACACGAAATCGTCGCCCAAGCATTCCCCAATATGCCCCTTCAACCTTCTTTCCAAAACCATGGTGGTGCCTAGAGTTGCAAGAAGCAAGAGATAAGCGTGAAAAGCTATACCATGCCTACCGACGCGCACGGTCCCCCAGGAACAGAGTAGCGTGGAAAAGGCATCTGCTGCATACCGAAAACTTTAGCGGAAAAGAAACGTGAAAGCTAGGCTCAATTGGTCAATACTATTAATCGGAAAACCCCCCTCTCCCAGGTGTGGGAAAAAATTCGACGTATTCAAAGAAAACCCGAGCGACCTATTAACATCCTTTCTGATGGAGGCAGTATTTATTCTTCCCACACGGAAATCGCAAATAAACTAGCTCAGACGTTTAGCCAGGTTTCGAAATTAACAAACTACACGGCTGCTTTCCAACGGGAGCGAACATATTGACTTTACGTCTAGAAACGAAGAGGCCTACAACAAACCTTTCTTCCTCCACGAACTACAGAGCGTTCTAGACCATACACGTGAAATTTCACCTGGGCCAGACCGGGTACACATCAACATGATCAAAAATCTCCCAGATGGCGCCCGTGAGCACGTATTAAAAATGTTCAGTACTCTGTACTCAAACTCATTTTTTCCCGATCAATGGCGAAGATCTATAATTATACTAATACCCAAACCCGGGAAATTCCACGGTGACCCACATAACAATCGGCCCATCGCTCGTCCTTAGCAAGACCCACATAACAATCGCCCCACCAGTGTCCTCAGCAAGACCATGGAAAGAATGATAAATACGCGCCTCGTCGACTACCTTGAAATGCATGTAGACCTGAACAACATCCAGTGTGGCGGCCGCAACCGCCACTCTACGACGGACCACCTTGTAAGATTGAAATCTGACATTAGACAGGCATTTGTCTTAGGGGAACATGTAGTTTCCATCTTTTTTGACGAGGAAAAACCATACGAAACAACCTGGAAATATGGCATCATGAAGGGTCTCCACCGCAAAGGGCTGAGAGGCCCCTTACCACGTTACAACCACCAATTTCTGTAAAAATCGTTTGAGCGTCCCCCAAAGAAGCGTCCTCAGTGTCACTCTTTTTATACTCAAAATCGACCAGATAGCAGACATTCTCCTGCGCGACGCAAGATTGCTTTCATCACTATGCGTGGACGACTTACAAGTAAGCTACAGGCACCCTAGCCTCTCAACAACTCAACAGGAACTCTAGAAATGTCTAAACCTAGTCGGGATCTGGGCCTCCTTAAACGGATTCCGATTCTCGCCCTCCTGAACGAAAAGCATGCACTTTAATCTTGTGCCCGGCTTACACCTAAAACCATCCCTAACGCTAAACAACCCTCCGATAGTATAAGAAGAATCAATAAAATTCCTCGGTCTTGTGTGGGAGCCAAAACTCACATGGCGACCTCATATTGCAGCCCTGGCGACTCGCTGCAAAAAAAAAAAAAACTATTCTCTCTGTAACATCCTTGAAATACGGAGCCGGTATGACACCCGGCATGACGTTATTCAGAACATTAATACGCTCGCGCATTGACTATACAACAATTGTCTACGGTTCATCAGCCAAAACCACCCTTGAACCTCTATCCATCATAGTAAATAACGCCCTGCGTATCACAACCGGTGCGTTCTGTTCCACACCCTTTGAATCTCTGAGCGTGCTGGCTAGCGAGCTTCCTCTTCCACTCCGGAGAGACAAACACTCACTACAGTACTATTTCAAGACAAGGAGCTACATCAATAGCTCAGCACTCGGTGACGTCACCAACATTCTTGATAAACACCTCTTTGCGGCCTAGAAGAACATATGCCCACTCTTTTCTCTACGCGTGGACAACATACTGACCTAGCTGAACATCAGACGCAAAGCAATCAAGCCTTCATTCTCCTATCGACTTCTTTAAATTAACACACTAACGTGGATGATCAGCCCACCACTGGTGTCAACCTAGATTTACAGACGTACCCCAAAGTAACGATCCCAACCAACACGTACCGCCGAGAATCTCACGACTACTCGAGGAACAGTACTTTTAGCACCGCCATATATACACTGACGGCTCGAAAACATCGGACGGAGTTGGAGCTGCCGCCATAGGCGAGGGGACCTCGCATTCTTCCACCCTACCCCAAGAGGCCTCTAAATTCTCTGCAGAGCTATACGCACTTGAACTGGCCATCTCCAATACAATAAGCAACCGCCACCCCAAAAGAGTTATATTTTCAGACAGTCTGAGTGTACTCACCCAGCCGAAAACTCTGCACTTCTATCACCCTGCCCTTAGGAAAATGCAACACGACCTATTCACGATGTCCGTGGAGGGCCAGGCGGTCGAGTTCTGCTGGATCCCTGGACACGCGGGAATAAGAGGAAACAAACGCGCAGATTTCCTCGCTAAACGGATGTCTACCCGGCAAGAACAATTCATCTCCATACAATACCGAGACTTGTTCCCAGTCATCAATTCACGTATAATATCACAATGAATCGACTCTTGGCAACAGAGCGGACAAAAGATGCTTGCTGTTAAACTATCCATGGGAGAGTAGGACACCAGGTTTTCTAATAGGGGAGACCAAGTGTTCATTCACCGTTTATGCACAGAAAACACGTGAATAACTCACAACCGCCTAGTGGACGTAGACATGGGACCGGACGCACTATCATGCCCCTGTTGCCACCAAGTGGCAATCAGCGTGAAACGCTTACTTGTAGATTGTGATGCACTCGTAGCAGCCCGACGAGCCTTCTTGAGCCCCCCGTGCAACATGCAACACCTGCTCACAGAAGCGGAACACCGGAAAAAAACTAATCGCTTTCGGACACGGGTCTGTGAAGCACATGGGTCTGTGAAGCTGTGCATATTCAACGGATCGTCGTGCCCTGAGGAAGAGTACTCAGTGACTGCACGTTGGAGCTCCGGTGGTGAACGGAGGGGGCTGCTACCACTCCTCTACGCTAAGCCTACTGTGTCTGTAATGAACCTGGTCTGCATATATGTTAAATTTACTTTGCATCACGTTGAATTTACTTTGTATTTGCGCTAGGTCAACTCTGTACTTGCGTTAGACTTACTCTGTATATATGTTAAATTTACTTTGTATCTATGTTGAATTTACTTTGTAGCTGTGTTAGGCCTACTCTACATATATGTTAAATTTACTTTGTATCTATGTCAGAGTTACTTTATATCTATGTCAGAGTTACTTTGTATCTATGTCAAATTAACTTTGTATCTGTGTCAAATTTACTTTGTATCTGTGTCAAAATTACTTTGTATCTGCGTTAGACCTACTCTGTACCTGCGTTAAACCTACTGTGTCTACGTTGAACCTACTCTGAATCTACGTTGAACCTACTCTCGATCTACGCTGCACCTACTATACCACTCTTCAATTGCCCTACGGGGGAGTCTGCATTAACTTCGCGTTGGGATTTCGGGGATAGACGGAAGCAACTACTACTGCTACTACCTCTCACCCGCTCTTTGAGGTGAAATAGCATTGGAATTGAATGTGATTATTTGTATGAACATCTTTGCCAGATTATAATCCGAGTGAACAATGGATGCCAATATAACTCTAGGCAGTGGCCGCGAGTTATATTGGATGGGAAAGGAGAAGATTCGGACGTAACTCAAATGTTCATCGGACTAAGGATTAAATTGGAATAGGGGTCCATCTCCACGTAGAGCAGAAATAGTGAATATGACTACAAAAACCGCCCTGGAAAAGGATTACAAAAACCGCCCTGGAAAAGGACTACAAAAACCGCCCTGGAAAAGGGACTACAAAAACTGACCTGGAAAAGGGACTACAAAGACTGCCCTGGAAAAGGGATGCAAGAACCGCCCTGGAAAAGAACTACAAAAATTGCCCTGGAAAAAGGGGCTACGAAAATTGCCCTGGAAAAAGGGACTACGAAAATTGCCCTGGGAAAAGGGACTACGAAAATTGGCCTGGGAATACTTGCTGCACATATGCTTTTATGTGAAGGAATTAGATTGACGATAATTAGTGACTCTATGTATGCTTTTGTGAAGGAATTAGATTGGTGATAATTAGGGACTCTGTGTATGCTTCTAGTGAAGGAATTAGATAGACGATAATTAGGATGTATGTTATTTGTTACTGTGTCCGACTCAGGCGCTGTATTTCTCGGACTTTGTAGTTACATGTTAAGACAAATTGATCAAGTTAGTTACTGTTACTTCATAGTGTTACCAAGAACGCAGGTTTTTTGTGATTCGACCGAATATGCTTTTAGTGAAGGAATTAGATAGATGATAATTAGGATGTATGTTATTTGTTACTGTGTCTGCCTCAGGCGCTGTATTTCTTGGATATTGTAGTTACATGTTAAGACAAATTGATCAAGTTAGTTTCTGATGCTTCATACAGATAGCATGAACGGAGTTTTTTTTGTGAGTCGGCTGAGCATTTGTTAGATCGCATCTCGACTGCTCTGTTCTATTTGGGTCAAGTGAGGTACTGTTGGTACATAGAGCCTGCCCGTGACGGGGTGGGGAAGAGGGGAGTCAGTCGTGCGAGATAGAGGGGGAGGGGTCATAAAAACACCCCTGGAGATAGGGAATCCATACATGCTTTTAGTGAAGGAATTAGATAGACAATAATTACGATGTGTGTTATTTGTTAGTGTGTCTGACTCAGGCGCTGTATTTCTTGGACATTGTAGTTTTATATTAAGACAAATTGATCAAGTTAGTTACTGATGATACGTAGAGATACCAGGAACGCATGTTCTTTATGAGTCGGTCGATGTATTTGTTAGGATGTATATTATTTTTTAGTGTGTCTGACTTACTCGCTGTATTTCTCGGACATTGTAGTTATACGTTTATTTTCTTCTATTCTGGTCAAGTGAGTTGCTTACGATACATAGAGACTGGCCGTTACGGGTGGGGAAGAGGGAAGAGTCGATCGGACTCTGGCGGTGTCCAAACCGCAAATGCTAAGTAGCGATTTTATCTCTTGATGTGTGGTCACACAATGATCTTATCTCGAGATAAGAACATCTTGGGGAATTCAGTTGCCTTACGATATCTTTCAGATTCCTTTCGGTATCTCTTTGCTTTTATTTACGAGTGTTTACGTACCGATTATAAAGATGTATGTTATTAGGTCTTCTCGATACTGTATATGATCGTATTGGAATATTTCGCACGGTAGGTGTATATTATACTATGTTTATTATTGAATGACTCATTTGAATAGAAGATTTTACTACTCAAACCTAAATTGTTAGGATATTCGATGTAGTTATGCAAGAAATATGGGGTATTTATTAGGAGAGCTTAGATAGTTGTGCTTTATTTGACTCATTTTCAGAGGATGTTTGATGAAGTTTTTTAGCGGTGAGATGCTTGATGTTGAATATAGGCTATGATCATTTACAGGTTCTAACATGTTCATGTTGACGTACTTTCATCATTTCATACGCAAGTATCCTACTTCTAACTATACCTCTATTTATTTCCAATACTGTATCCATGTGACCGCATTAGCTGCTGAATCAGATGCATGATATGTCTGAAGTATCATACGTAACTGGAATAGGTCTAGAAATTTGTTATAGATTTGAATGGTATCGTAGTATAAATAGCGTTATTCTCATGATCTCAGAGTTAAATGTCAGATATTTTGGAGGAAAGTATGTTTAAGAGGTGCAAGTCCATTATGTATCGTTATGGAATTTTCGTTATTGATCCCCTGCGAATGTATACTTTAACATTTAGAAGACGATTTACTGAATGGTGGGGTCCTAGACCATTTATGGTTTGGCTACCCTTCACCTAATGAGATATATTTATCTACGATTGCTGTGGGAGCTGTATACATCTTCAATTAGCTTAATATCTATCACATTTTCAACGTGGGGCAAGAGGCGTTTAGTACATTTTTAATGCTAGTTCAATCGAGTTAAAATTAGGATATTGCAAACATTGTTTTATTAGACATATTTTTTTTATTGCAAATAGATTTTGACACATTTATATATACATAAATATACATGGGATATCATTTTACAAAAAACATAACATTTTCACACCAAAAATTCGACGTGAGCATCTTGACGAAACATAAATAATGACTTCGACCTCGCTCTCTTGTGTTATCTTGATCTTTGGTACCAGTGTAAGTCTGTGGGTTCTTTATTAATGACGTATATATGTTCCTCAGTTGAAGCTGCCAACTCGTCTTATCGGTGTAGGATTTATCATCTGGGTGTTTTTTTTTTCTTATCTATTGGTGTTCGAGACTAACGCCCTTAGTACACATTTTAGATAAACGAGGACCTTTGGGAGAAGTGTATGCAATACTTGTAATCCTAGCCTTGTATCCAAAACTTTGTTTATAGTTTCAGCGAGGCTTTTAATCATTATTACATGTTTGTGACATCAAATCGTTTCAGATTTTCTCCTTGCTATTATCCACATTTTCATTCATTATATTCCCGCAGATTTCCGAAATATACCCAATTCTCCTTGCACTCAAATGTTTATGACAGGATTCTCTCTTCTCATGCTTCATTACCAATATATTTGAAACAAAATCAGATATACATTTGATTTTATTATGCAGTTTTTCACTTCTTATCCTTGTCACCCATTCATTACCCCATTTACTATTTCGGTTTCCTTCAACGTTTGTAGATTTTTCTTCACATGACATATCCTCGATATCACTGTCACTGATATCCCACATTTTTCCCCTTATTTTCATTATTTGCAATTTCGGTTATAGCTTGGGGTCTTCCTCCCACCATATTGATTTAGCCATTTTCACCCAATCTTCATACATTCTTAGCTTGAGTGTTAGTGGCACCATACTTTCTTTTACGTTTGCGCCATTTTGAGCACTGTCTTTCTAATTAGATTGGAAACCCAAGTCCGGATTATTATGTTCCATCAACGCGCCCATTTCATCCTTTGAGGTCATATTTACTCGTTCATTTTTAAGATTATCATATTCAAGGTAATGGTGTCCTTTGAGATGACGCCAAAGGCCGAATGTAGAGCCTGATTTGCTTAATTTTATCTCCGCACTGCATATAACACATACCCCCCGTCGTTTCATTCCTTTTAAAATACTTCCTCATCAAACTGGGCCGCATCTTTCTTCCCCGAAAGCGCACCGCTATCTGAATGAATGGAGATATGTTTCCAATTTATACATACAGGATCGTTAGCTTCACTGCGTTGGCTCATGTATGCGGCATTTACACACATTTCGTGCAAAAGGGTTGCCACACACTGTCGGATGCATTAATACAGTCCCAACCTAACCTTTCTCATAGCACAACATCCCTTGCTGTTAAAAGAAGTAATCATCCTATCCGATCCTAACCAATCTTATGTACGGTATACAGTCATTGTTTTATACAATGCATAATACATTTCTCCACTTGTCTCTACATTTTGATCTATCCTTTGCAGTTTTGACACCTAATTACTTCTACTTCGCAATCAATCTCGACTCATATATGTTACCAGAGTGGTCAGATTTTTCAATCTTAGATGGATTGTATGTTACAAGTAATTCATATTTGTTTCCATCATCATGCAAATGGGACGACTTCATCTCATACTGGGTCTAACACATTTTCTTCATTATCTCCTGACACTTTATCCTGTGACAATTTGCACAGTTGATCCGTTTTTTTCAGTCGTATAATTTTTTCAAACTCTTCACGATGACAACGTTTCAAATGTCTCCACACGTTACTCGTCGATTTACGTTTATTCAATTTTATTTTTTTCTGGCACAGTTTACAAGCCCCCAGCACCCCATTTCTTTCGAACAAACGAGGACTCAAGCTATAACCCATCCTTCCACAGCAGAATCCCAATATTGACTGATTATTTTCTCATCGGACTCTGATTTATATCTCACCATTCTGTCACAGATATACAGCATTTACCCCGAGATAGGTTTATGGGTAGCGTTGCAGCCCTTGAAATATATTCTCCTACCGAATTCAACAATTTCATTGTTTCCTTTGACCAACGCAATCCATGCAATTTCACCGCTTAACCTCTGAGTTGAGGATATTAAAAACAATTGATTTAGGATTTACATACTTTTATTAGTAACATTTACAGATCTTGCTGTCATCACCATCAATGACATCTAACTCATTTTTTCGATTACAACATGGCTCGTACAACCACCCATACCCAGCATCACGATGTCCAAGTTTCTTCTCAAAATCCATAATATAATCCACCATGTCTTTGTAGCGAACACCGAAGGCTGTTCCGTGCCCTTGCGTCCACAAATGTAATTCTTCTTCTTCTTGAACTTTAATTATTCGAATCTTCTCAAATTCAATGTCATTCTGTTTTTCATCAATGAGGAATTCTTGCATCCGTTCCAGGTTTTCTTTGGTTCTTACAAAAAAACTGTTCCCCAACACCTCAGCTTTACTACAGTCATGATGATTTTCCACTCGGATCATATCAATTTCGAGTGTTGCTTTCTTATTACCCTTGAAGTTTGTTATATACGACTGAAATCCGTCGATGTCAGTTACCCAGAGCCGACTTCCTTTTTCCTTCATCCATATGTGAATGTCATCTCCCACTCTTTTGATTCTTGTTTTACCTATTCTGAGATAACTGCTTTTTTCAACATTTGTCAATATTTGTTTGATCCGACTCATATCATCTTCGGAGATTTCTTCTTCCAAAACACGTAAACTAATTTTTGTGACTTGAACATTCGTTTTTATCTATTTGAGGACGAACCGTCCGTATCCGCTTATCGTCCACGTAACACTGACTCCAATCACGTCATACAACTTGCTATTATAATGCGTATGCAAATCTTTGAGCCTATCATCACTCGTTCCGGCGATCAATTACGTATGTATGTATGTATGTCTTTAGACCTGTATACGTATGTATATATCAAAGACAAAATACCCTCATAAGTTAAGTAAGGTTAGGTTTTTGACATATACGTATGTACATGTCAAAAACCAAACCTTACTTAACTTATGTACGGTATTTTGTCTTTGATATATACAATCCATAACAAATTAGCTTCACTGGACTACATTTTGATCTAACCTTCGCAGTTTTGATACCCACTTCCAATTTTGATCTACCAAATTTTTTCACGACAATTCGATGTTGCCTCCTACTTACACGTTATATGCAAATTCATGGCTTAACCTTTGAGTTTTTTAGGATATTATAAACAATTTAATTTAGGATTTACATACTTTTATTAGTATTATTTGCAGCTTTTGCTGACATCATCAATGTTTATGCATTTGTATGAACATGGTGCGAACATACATCCGTACCCATTATCATTTTGTAGCAGTCTCCTCTCAAATTCCTTCATATAGTCCACCATATCTTTGATACGAATACGGTAACCTGCTCCTTTCCCGTCTTTCCATAAATGTAGATCCCCGCATTTCCATAATTGTTCTTCTTCTTCTTCTTTGCGAACTTTAATTATTCGAATCTTAGCCAATTCAATATACCTCCAATCGTTATTCGAAAGAAAATCCATCATACGCTTCAGATTTTCTTCAGTCCCTAGGAAGAATTTATTTTTCACTAACCCAACTGACTTACATGTGTGGAAATTTTCTGCTTGGAACATATAAATTTCAAGATATACCTTCTTATTTTCTTTGAACTCTGTTACATACGACTGAAATGTTTCGAAATCAGTCACCCAAATCCTGTTTTCTTCATTATCCTTCCATATATGGATAATAGTTCCCGCTCTTGCGGTTCTTGTTCTCCGCATTTGTACATAATTGATATCTTCATCACTTGTCAATATATGCTCGAACCAAGCTAAATCATCTTCGGAAATTTTTTCATCCAACACTCGTAAACAAATTTTCGAGATGTGAACATCCATTTTTATCTATTTGAGGA
>SDVV010011684.1:0-15751 GCA_016164225.1 Gammarus roeselii | reverse complement strand
ATGTGTATATGTATGTATGTATATATTACCTATCTGTACAACATGTTAGCGCAATAGGTTGGTTCCCCAACCCCATGTTCTCCGAATCCATTAATCCCATATATTTCGTGATTTCATCAACCCAATGTATCCGTAACTGTCGTAACCCCATGTATTCGCTATTTCCCCACCCGTGCATCCATTATTGCTCAACCTCATTTATTATTGTTTTCCCAACGCCAGACTTTTTTTTTCAATGCATAATTTTGTTGCAATGTGATTATAATTCATTGAATTATATCTACCAATCACCGTATTATTTTTGATACAATCATTGTCACCTAAACTCATATTGTGCATTATCTTCTAGCTATAGCAGAAGCTTATTCATTTCACTTCTGCACTCCAGTATTGAATTATTGTGATTGTCAATTATTTAATCATTTCCCTGCGGTAATGAAGTGCAGATATTCAGTATTATGTAAATTCTTTATGTATAATTCATGTTGTCTATTCACCTCTCCGTTATTTATAATTTTTTTTAGAGCTATCTGAACAATATGTTAACGCAATATGTTAGTTTACCAACCCTATGTTCTCAAGATTACCTAGCCCCATATATTCGAAATTTCCAACCCCTCCCAACCCAATGTATTCGTAATTGTTATAACCCCATGTATTCGTGAATTACCCACTCCGTGTATTCATGATTGCCCAACCCCATTTATTATTGATTTCTTAACAACATACTTTCATGATTCTTACCTAAAAAAAAAAACAGTAGCTATTGATCATTGATTAAAATGTTGTAATCAATAATTTGTTGCATAATATAAGAACCGGCAGCATACTAGCGATGGGCTGCGACGAATTCAATTGAACTATTAATTACGGTAATCCAAATAGTGTACATGATAATGAAGTGTTATGTTTAATGTAAGATAAATTGAAAACCCATTGCTAGACGATGGAAATAAATGATTTAATAATAATAACATCCCTTGACGACTTGCACGTCGGATTTGCCTTTTCTTTCCTATAATTTTCATATTCATGACGATGACTTCGTTTTTTGATGTCGCCACACATTACTCATGGATTTATGTTTATTCAATGTTATTTTATTTTTTGCATAGAATCTAGACCCCCGTTACCCCATTAATTTCGAACAAACGATGTCTCAAGCTAAACTTCATCTTCCACAACAGACTGAGCAAGATCTGATCGGACTCAGATTTATATCCTACCAATCTGTAACACATCTAGATCATTTACCCCGAGATAGGTTTATGGGTATCTTTCCTCCATTTGACACATATTCTTCTACAGAGTTCGACAATTCGAAGTTACCTCCGACTGACACGATGTTTGCAATTATTGCTCAACCTTTGAGTTTTAGGATAATATAAGCATTTAATAAATACATATCTTGCTGGATACATCAATACTTTCTACCTCGTTGTTTTGATTTGTAACAGCATGGTTCGTACATCCAACCATACCCATCATTTCTATGTTTCAGTTTTCTATCAAAATTCTTCATATACTCCAACATATCTTTCATACGATTATCGAAGGCTGTTTCATCCCCGTGAGTCCATAAATGTACTGCTTCTCCTTTGTGAGCTTTAATTATTCGAATCTTCTCCAATTCAATGCAAGTCCGATCTTTCTCCGAAAGAAATTGCTTTATACGCTCCGTATTTTATTTTATTCTTAGGTTAAATTTATTTTGCACCATCTCAGCTTTATTACACCTGTGAAGGTTTTCTGCTTGGATCATATCAATTTCAAAATTTACCTTCTTATTTTCTTTGAACTATGTTACATACGACTGAAATGTATTGAAATCAGTTACCCGAATCCTGCTTCCTTCATTCGTTATCCATATATGAATGACGCGTTTGTAGATAATTGATATCTCCTTCAGTGGTCAATCTTCGAACCAAGCTAAATCATCTTCGGTGATTTTTTTAACCAACACTCGTAAACAAATGTTTGAGAGGTGAACATTCATTTTATTTATTCTAAGACGAAGCTTCCGTCTTCGCTTGTTCTCCACGTAACACTGACTCCAATCTCGGCATGCAGCTAGCTATTATAATGCGATTACATGCTTTTTTTTGCAAAACATTAGGCCTAACATCGCTCGCCTTGGTCATCAACTGTGTCTGTATGTATGTATGTATGTATGTATGTATGTATGTATGTATGTATGTATGTATGTATGTATGTATGTATGTATGTATATATGTATGTATGTATGTATGTATGTATGTATGTATGTATATATGTATGTATGTAAGTACGTGTATTGGACTGTGTACGTATGTGCATGTGTATGTTCAAGCATTTATACGTGTACATGAGTTAGAAAGTATAGCAAAATTTAAAGTTCAATACAATTTTGAAATTCAAAATTTCAATAAAATTTCAAATTTTTTAACGCTCGGACAAAGCCTTGTCGGTCTATCGAAGTGATAACTTGGCTATTAAAGAAAGGTCGGGGCGTCGAAAAATTTGAAATTGTATTGAAATTTTAAATTTTAAAATTGTATTGAACTTTAAATTTTGTTATGCTTTTTTCTTAACTCATGTACACATACATTCGCTTGTTGTTATTGGCTTTGTATCTATAACAAATAAAGTCCTTCCTGCAGCGAAATATTGCCTTGTGATGTGATGAGAAATGTTACGCATCCCTAGAGCTGAATGCGTTCGATGGTATGCTCGAGCGCATTCTCTGGGAAATGATAGTCTGGTATTCGTTACGCACTTTCCGTTCACATCGGCAATAGCGTTTGTATTCGCAATATGTTGAGAATTGTTTGGATTACGGTTTTGTGCTCCGTTGTTTGATTCTTGATCGAAGAGAAACATGAGCAATTTTTATGGAACAACCACGTCAAAACGGTGAATCGATGAATATAGAGTTTTGACCAGTAGGAAACATACTGGTGTGACAATCAGATATTTTTTTGTGAGGGATTTATTTGAATGAGGCAAGGCTGTACTGTAGGGTATGGTATAACTTTTTTACACCCTAATTTGCACGAGTCTAGGCGATAGATGTATTCATCCTTGTCGTGTGTTAGAAGAACGATTCTTGGTTTTACGAGCTCCAAGCCTATATTTAAGTCGACATTATCCATCAGATAACTGTTGCTATCTGCTACATCAAAGTCTAGAGGACCCATCATATGTATACCACGACGTACACTTTTTCTTGAATCCAAGCCTCATTCATTTTGGTATAAGTAAATTTTGCCGCAACGATGTTTTCTGGAATGGGTGTTTGAAGGTATTTATACATCACATTCAGACCTTTATTATTTAGATCGGAAATTTTCATAGATGTATTTGCGCTGCGATTGTTTAATAGCCCTGCATAACTATTTCATTCACACTAAATACCATTAAGGAACAATGAGTGACTGGAACATGAGATGAAAAAAGCCGTCAGCTAGTGTAACATGTTCAGCAGCGGCCAATGCTGATCTATCTGCATTTCTAACACAAATTTTAACTTCTGCAGATAACGAGCTTGAACTGACCATTTCACTATCCAAATCGGGCATATAAAATTCGATAAAAGAATCTGCAATTCCACCATCATACAGGCTACTGTTTTGACTCGATTCAATTATATATTTATTTTTGACGGTGAGAAACATCTCAATCACGGCCATTTCGTAGTTTTCCGTCGGACTTGTAGCTCTGCCAAGTTAAGAGATGATCCTCCAAGCATGTTGTCATTATAGATCCTCACCCGAAACTAACCTTGCGGGTATTTGTATCCTTGTATATATTAGTGGATGACACGTTTTCATCTTCCTGTTTTTTTTTCGCTTTGATTTTTCGTTTATTTCTCCGTTTTATTACGACTGCCTCCAGCCATGACTCCCTACAACATTCTTTAGTGTATCTATCTCATGTTCCTTGGCTGATACGCGGTCAATATCATCGATCTTGTGACGCGGTCAATATCATGTAAATTTTCACTTAATATTCTGTCGCGTTGTTCGAATAAAACTTTATATTGTTTATTGGACGGATATGCATATACCACCCTCATGTCTTCTTGTTGCCAAATGACCTTTTTACTTTCAGCATTATATTTACATCGTATTAAAAAATTTCCCAAGGTTCTCTTAAAATGTAATACGCATTAACTCGATCCACCATCCTTGAAAGAGATGGTACCTCTAACACCATCTCGTAGTTCGATGAAAATGAAATCAATTTAACTACGCTGTATTTATTTTGTTTTATATGTGCACGTGTAAATGAATAAGATTTATTAATTGGGATAACGTCGATAATATTGACTTGCTTGTCGCTCATAAACCTTCGTGAAATTATATCAGAGTAAACGTTTTTGTGTCGTACATTATCGTTAGTAAAGGACATATTTTGCCTACGGCTCCTTCACCTGCATTATATTTGCAGCCCGTTCCACCAATCAAATTGTCATCTCTCTCCAACAAAGTACCAATTCACCGTAACTTCAGTATGTTCGAATTGTGACATGTTATGCAGAATGAGGGCGTGGAACTTTATGCGTTTTTACCTTGTAATATTCAAAGAGTTTTCCTTCATCTCTAACGACTCGTTTCCTTCACAGACTCTTTTTGACATTGATCTCTAGCTCGGAGATGTGTTCCTTCATTTTTCATCCGGTAGTATTTTCGCTAGGAGTTCATAATAGAAAAAATCTACATATCTTACACGCCACCCTCCCTGCAGCTGTATTACATAACATATATTATTCGTAAAGCTGGACGAGGCATTATTTTGGTACAATTTGCTCCTGCCTTACGATGAAACATAAACGTAAAAGTCGTCAGGTTCCTGCATTATGAGATTCCAGCACCGAGTCTAGTAACACACTGTCAATGAAGCACTTGCAGAGTTCACTATATATTCTCTGACTAGATGAGCAATGAAACACGTGTTCAAGTTTATATGTAGATATATTTTCATAATTTCTTTACATATAAACATCCACATAATTACAATCAATATATTTACATAATGACAATCAGCCTATATATGTACTTACAAAAGGTTCATATTAGGAATAAGATTTACAGAACAAAACCTGAAAAAGTGGATGTACTTTCATCATTCACGCTAGTTTACTCGCCAATGACGGCCTTGCCTGGCTAACGTCTCATCCAAGGTAAATCCACGTTAAGATTAACATCATCACCATCCACGACACATCGCTTCCTCTTTTTAGTGACGGTACGTTTTGCTTCAACTGTTCGTTTAGGAATATCTGTATGTTGATATGCATGAGTAGTGAATGCATGCATCTATAACAAATCGTTTACGTGCAAACTTGCTCAGGTAATTTTTGACGGTGCGCACAGTTTGATGCTGGCACTCTTGCGCGCGAATATTATTCATTGCCTCAATGTGTATGTAACATTTCTGGTTGTGAATGTCCCTGTGCTGTTCATGTTTTATTTCTGTCAGTGCCTGGAAATTGACACCTTATGCAGCCAATTGTATCGAGTCCGTGTGTGTTGAGTAGCCAACTGTAGTGTTTTGACTGTGGGCAGATGATTTCTGCTGGATAATCGCTACCAGTTTTGCATTTCTGTAGTCCCAGTTGACCGTTTTTTCTCTCATCGTTCAAGTGATGGTCTTTGGGATAGTCTAAACATTCCATGTAGTCGTCCAGGGGAGTTTTACGCTATTCGATTTCAATATTGTCCACGCTTCTGAACTCGAATAGCAACGAGTCTTTGTCGGAGCAAATGAGCGAGACGTCATCATCTTAGTGTGGTTTTAGAGTGTCATAAAAGAAGCTGTAGATTTTTATTTTGGCTGCATCAAGAACGTAGAATCCAACATGGAGTGGGTGAACCATTTTTTCGTTTGTCTGTTTCATGATCATGATAACTGTTTGGGGCCGATGGGGAAAAAAAATTATGAGCAGACTGGCGACGTGCTTTTTGAATTCATTAGCTGTTCACACAGCTTTTGCCTCGCAACTTCTGTTCATCGGATTAAACAGTAGTTTACCATAGATAGAGTTGCTCATCAATTTATATACTGATTTTTCGAACCAATTAGTGGATTCCTGACGTCATTGTAAATATTAAATATGAAAATTTCGAAGCAGGATTCTTGTTTAATTCGAAATTTTCCCTGAATCATAGTTACTTCCAGTCCTTGTCTGATGAAAACTTGCAGAAGCTGTACAAAAATTAAATTTAAACACTTTTCTTGTTGTTGGGGGAAAGGGGCGTGGTATTTGAAGTTGGGTCATGAAGTTGGGCCAATGCGATCAAAGCATTGAGGGTGTCGTGTGCGAGATTGGGAGAATTGTAAATCGAGCCATGACGTCCGGCTAATAGGATAGAAGCATTGAGGGTGCCATGTGCGGGGATGGATGAGGAGCGAGAAAAGGGCTGGGAAGACGCTAGGGACCAGAGAACCATATAGGACTCGGTAGCAGATGGTCGACGGGCTGGAAGCCTCGGCCAGGGAGACATGGCCTGGTGGGCCAGGGGCTGACAGATTCTTATGCTAGCGTCATATTCAAGGTGAAGCAGTGGCCCCACACATTCAACGTATGAGCTGAACGAGTTAGAACCTGCAATTTATTGCGCGTACTTTGGCGGCATATTTGCGAGAGCGTGGCAACTTATCGTCGGACCTATCGTTGGCAGTAGCAGGTGCTAATCTGAAAGCCATAATTTTCAAGGAGGGAGCAGTGACCCCACTCAACCAAGGTCGGATCCATCGTCGGCACTCGCAGGGCATCGTCTTCAAGGAGGGGAAGCAGTGACCCCTCACAACCAACGTCGGACTTATTGTCTGCAGTTGCATGGCATCGTCTTCAATGGGGGAACCGTGACCCCACACAACCAACGTCGAACCTATCGTCGTGAGTCTTATATGTCAGTCTGCGGGGGCATCATCTTCAGGAGAGGAGCAGCCCGACGTGATGATTCGTCATTTAGTCGTAGGGGATCGTGGTGATTATTCAGCTTCGTAGTAGCGGATCCATGAGACCTTCGGGCGGCAGTTGTGTGGGTTCCTTCAGTGCTGGGTAGCTAGCTTGTAACGGGGTTAATTAGTTGCGAGCGGGGCCACTCGGGTCAAGTTAGGTGTGAATACCGTCGGGGTGGCATCCTTTCTCCTCTATATAACTGTTAAGGTTTTCCAGGCGATTGTGTAACACCGGTTTAGTGTTGTGTGGAAAGCCCGGACCATTTTCATTGTTGTTAATTATGTTTAAAATATCACGTAACTGTTTTCAATGAGTGGCTAAATATATTATAAACCATAGTCAGGATTTAATATCTATGCAATCAATTCAATGTTAATAAACCTCCATGTCTTTCCTCCCTCCTTTATTTGTCTTGACCTCTTTTTTCCTATCACTATCCATATTTTCATCAATCATCTTCAATCTAGGTTACGTTACAAAGCTCCAATGCCACAAATGTAATCAGATTGTGGTAAATGACTAGCGATTAGTTTACGTTCTGTCCGGTTTCTGATTTTTAGATGGGTAAGCCTTCCAAGAGATTTTCCGTGACCAGTTAAACGTCATTAAAGCTGAAAGTGTTTTGATGTAGCAGCAGTGGCATCTCATCTAATTTCCGAGCAACTTCAGCGCTGACTTGGGCATCAATACACACGAGATAGGTGTATTCGACGGAACAGACTGGTTACCAAGTCAGAAGCTTCACTTTCTTCTAGTGTGAGCTCGTGAATTTCACCATTTATAAGTGTTTCACTCAGGATCTGTCCATAAAGACTGTTGAAGTTAACCATCGCCGCTCAGGCACAGGTTGTTCAGGATCAAAGGTTTTCGACTATTTACTGTTTAAATTTGTAGACCTTCCCTTAACGTTCCAAAACCACCCTTTTATTTTTGATGATCAGGTTTAGAAGATCAATATCTTCCACCAGTTCAGGTTTTACCATGCCTTCGTAGAGGACAGCTTGCAACGGGATCCAGGTTGAAGTCGCGCGTCATGGTTTCCCTAAAACATTGGAATTCTTCGGTCAGTAGCCAATTTATCAATTAGTAGGTAGATGATCATGTAATAGCGCAAAATCTAGCAGTCATCTGCTTGCCACATTTCAATCACTTCTGTGTACTCAGAGTCTGATATTCTTTTGCCTCGAAGTTGACTATAAAAGTCTTGTTCCGACTGAATCTCTGGTTTGTCCATTACGGAACCAGACATTATAGCGTCATAACAGAAATTACCTCTTCGAGTAGCGAGTTCTAAAACACGGTCACTGTATCCAATCTGAGTAGAGTGAGATTTTAGGATCGGCATGTCATGGCGATTGTCTGTAAGATTGGTTGCGACACTTTCTAAACATTAGTTGATGAAAGCAAATGAGTCGATGAACTCGATATCGTACTTACATGCATCGTCGTTTCGCTTGACACTGATGCTGAACATTTTGTCGGACTGCTTTGATAGAACAATATTATTCGAGAAATCACGGCCGTCCAGGCCTCGTAGAATAAAGCTTATGTCATAGGCAGACGCGTTGTGGGCCCACATGGCATAAGTCTGAGCTTCTCGGTGATTCTGAAGTTGCAATTTCGGCAAAGTGCAGCAATGTAGTTACTAGATATCACTTCTTCATTAGGCCCAAAGACTCCGGGGTCATAGTTATTATGATGCTGTACCTAGTTTTACACTCGTCTCCAAATTTATCACACAACATTCGCAAAAATGTTGATTGCAGTACTTTTGAACATTTACCTTGGCTAAAACAGGTAAGGGGAACAATGACAATGCAGTTATATAACCGTTGAAATCTACCAACAGTTGCTTAACAAGATCCGTCTCCATTTCCTCAATCAGAACTGTAGTCGAATTCACCTCTTTTTGCGATAAAATTTTGTTATCCTTATCGACCAAACATAACTGTAATCTCACTGCTTATTTAGATTGACTACATGTCGTCCCTACTTTGTAAGCTCTAGAATGTTTCCACAATAATACTAGGCAACAACGGGCGTTTTCATTGTAGCGTGCTTAGCTGTAATTTAAATATACATCTCCCCTTCGTCAGGCGTACTTATATTTGGCAGCCCTGCCCTTACAGAACACAATTTCACATGACCTGCTGCTTTGTCTTCATGCATCCCCTTCATACTAAAATAGAAGAAAAAGTTTTTTATACCTAATGATGTCTGAATGTTAAATGAACGGAGAGAAGCACGAAATCAGAGCGACATGGTTGGCTTCTGGGATTTGATTAAGAAGCACTATACATTCTTCTCTGGCCTTTAAGTTCCCTATGTTAATATTAATTAGCCCATAACCTTCGTTCTCTTTGATGAGTTGATACAGCCTTAGATTCAGACCATACTATTTTTCTATGAGAGGAAAGTCGTATAAAGCAACAGGTCTGTGAGAGGCAAAGTTTGGAAGTTGAAAGTAACTCTCTTTGAACTGCATATATGTACGCCCCGATACAAGTTTAAAATTGGAGAGGTTTATACTTTTTCTTAAATGTAGGTGGGCAATGAGGCTGGTTAAAACACAGTTGTTTTTTGCCTTGATGTTTACAATGTGATGACGGCCGGGACACTTTTTGGGCCAAGGACAATAATCACCAAGATGTTTTTTTCCACTAACTCCTGTTTTATAAAACGAGCTCACCACTGTTTACTGCTGTATTGGACCACCCACTACCATCTCCCTCCTTTTTTCTAATCTACTCTGCAAGTCTACTCTGAGATCTCCGATCGGCTCGCTACGAATGGTATTCTTGGTGAGATCGACAGCTTTCGTTAACAAACCGCATTTTGTTCCTCAACACCAACATCCTCAACTAATTCCCCACTTGCACATATAACCTGCCCTGCAATCTTTGGAACTGCGGTGTGCCCAACTAACTCGTTACATCCTACGGTAAACAGTGAAGAAATATTCACATAGTTCGATAAAGGAACGAATTTGCTTATGGAAAAATGATTATCCAAAATTCCTCTAGAAATAGGTATCAAAAAACATACACACAAGTGATGGACCAGCTTCAGTATGTTGATCCTGAGCAGTAGACGGGTCAGCAGTATCCTCCTCCGACCTCAAAGATGTGGCTGCATTAGCCGCAGGCGAAGAAACAGCAGATGGATACAACAATGGGTTTGAAGACGCAGACGATTGTGCAGAAGACGTAGCAGTAGGCTGAGTCGAAAACGTAGCAAAATATGGGCCCGAAGACGCTGTCGGAGACATAGCAGCAGTAGGCGCCTCCGTAGACGGAGCAGTAGACTGCATCGACGGGGTGACACGACAGTAGGCTGAACTACGTGTAGTTCCTAAGACGGACCAGCAGCAGCATGACCAGGATTGGGGCTTGCAGGTTTTCCGGGCATTGCAGGCTTGCAGCCTTTCTGCTCGGTTTTAGGGCGGCGGCCGTAGCAGGGTTTGGGGCTTTTTGCCTTGAGCTAGGGTGTGGGCAAATATCCGCTTCATTTTGCTGTGAATCATTGCCACCTATGCTTCTTACTCCTGACCAAGACACCCACGGGCCGAAACCACACCCAACCTCGACGGGGCGGTGTAGATTCGGATGGATTTCAGCAGGTCCAGAACCGGTTCACCTTCGTGAACCGGCCTGCGTTTGTGATGCTAACGCGGAAGACTTTTGAGAGGTTCACGGACCTGAACGGCAAAATTGAGACACTTGTCCTAGGTGACTCTATCGTCCGACACCAGGCGGGTGAATTTGCTCATAGGTGTAAGGCAAACAGACGGGTTATTTGCAAACCCGGTGCCACGATTGAAAAGATCAGAGGTGCCCTTGCTGAGGTTGTAGTTTCCAGCCGGGAGACAATCATCATCTGCCAAGTAGGCACCAATGATCTTTAAAGGACAAGGTCGGAAGATCTGCTAGCCAAGTATAGGCAGCTGATTTCTAGCCTCAAGGCAAAAACGGATCGAGGGGCCATCACATCCTTCTTACCACGAATGTATGATGATGACGAATTGTATAGTAAGCTAACCTATACAAATCGAGCCCTCGAGACCATTTGCAAGTCCAATGGAGTATCCTACATCAACTTGTTTGAGGACTTTCGGGAGAGGAGAGGCCCGATCTGTTCCTATGAGACGGCCTACACCTGAATGATGTAGTAAATGCCCAACTTGGCGAACTGCTCAATCTAAGTGCTAAGAGTTACTATGCCCAAAAGTTAGGGGTCCAGCGTGCTTTAAACGGTCTAGTTTTAGCCACAGGGGATCCTACCTAGAAGGCCCCGTACCCGCAGCAGATTCCCGGACGGGAGCGATGACCGTCGATCAATCGCTCTAAGAGGAAGAAGCTGCGGACACGGTGTGGGCTCACAAGAAGGCAATTCTAGGGATGGTCAAGATCCTGGTCCACATCAGCCAGGTCGAGACCCCCCCAATGATGAAGATGTCGAAGACCGAGACACGCACCGTCTGAAGGTCTTCTGTAACGCGCAGTCATATGCCCCTAAGTTCGACGAACTGAGGGGACTGGCGACCCTGTACTCGTTTGATGTCATTGGCAAAAGCGAAACATGGCTTGATCTCCAGAGTAGAAACCTGGCAGCAGAGTTGATGCCACCAGGCAACCCCCCCCCCCTAGTAAACGAGGGGGCGGGTCAGTGCTGTACATAAAGGAGAACCTGCATCCATTTCTTAGAGCTACGCTGGTCACAGTTTCTTGCGAAATACTCAACGCAGAAATCAAAGTGGCCTATGCGTTATTGAAGCTGACATTTGTTTGCCGCAACAGCCACACCCTTGCGGGAGAAGATGCCCAGCTCTATGAGAAGCTGGAATAAATAGTCTCAATTAATCACGAGACTATCATCTTCAGCGATTTCAACCTCCCTTATATTGACTGGGTGAGCCTAACTTCACAGGCCTCAAACAATAAAATAACGGAGTTTATCGCCGAAAACAGCATGACCCAGTGTGTTCGTGAACTAACCCGGGGGAACAACATACTGGACCTAGTCATGTCAACTGAGGATCGCTTGGTTGGCAACATCCTAGTTGGCAACAAACTGGGAGGTGCTGAACACAACGCAGGGGAATTCACATTCAAAGTGCCCCGTCCAGCCCCCAGGGAGCTATACGCCGCCCCAATTTCGCCCGAGCAGACTTCCAGGGGATAAGAGAACAACTAAGTGCGCTTAACCCAAATGAACAACTCGAAGACGGTACGGTGGACGCTTGCTGCCGTATCCTCACTGAGAGAGCTTGCGAGGTAAGCGACCGATCTATACACTTGAGGACAATCGATCCCGCTCAAAGGATCAGGCCCCCTTGGTGAACGTCGTAGTTGCAAGAGCCTTAAATCGTCGCGATCAACTAAATGCGCAACGACTGAGGAATAACACCGAAGAGGCGACAGAACTGCACGGCCTGGCTTATAGGGCAGCCACTAGACTAGTCCTATCCTCTGAGCGCACGAAAGATAAAAATATTGCGGATAACGCCACAGAGAACCCAAAGCATTTCTATCGCTACGTCAATGAGCGTAGAATTGCTAGGGACTCAGTTGGTCACTAATGGATGAAAATAGTGTCCTCAGAACGTCACCTGAGGACATGACCGGTGTCCTGAATAGCTTCTTCTGTTCAGTGTTCACAGTTGAGGCCCCCGGCTACGAACGAGATGCTGTTTACGCTGGGGAAGTCAGTCTCAACGACATTGCGTTCACAAGAGAAGTTGTCAACCAACTTGAGGAACTGGACATTTTCAAATCGATCGGTCCCGATGGACACCACCCAAGAGTTCTCAAGGAAACTCGAGAACAATTGGCGGATTCCCTGACCCACGTTTTCAACTTATCGATGACGAGTGGCGAGGTCCCCGAAGACTGGAGAATTGCCAATGTGACCGCCCAGCAACTATCGACCGATCAGCTTGACGTCGATCATGTGCAAAACAATCGAGCGATTGATACGAAATCATCTGGTCGATCATCTGGGAGACAACGGACTCATTCATGACACTCAGCACGGCTCCCGCCGTATAAGGAGTTGTCTGACGAATCTGCTGGACTTCTTCAATGAGGTGATCAACGTGTATGACCGCCGTAAGGCAGTGGATGTCATCTACCTAGACTTCCAAAAAGCATTCGACAAGGTGCCGCACAGGAATTTGATACACAAAGTCTCTTAGCCCGGCATCGGTGGCAACGTACTTCGCTGGCTGCGCGGCTGGCTAACAGGACGCAAGCAAAGAGTCAGCATCGGCCAGGCTTTGTCTGAGTGGGCCCCTGTTACCTCTGGGGTGCCCCAGAGCAGTGTCCTGGGTCCTATCCTCTTCCACATCTATGTAAACGACATGGATGCGGGGCTTCTGTCCAAGGTATCGAAATTTGCCGACGAAACAAAGTTCTGTCATGCAGCATGGAGAGATAGAGACAGAGTTGAGATTAAACAAGATCTCGAAAAACTCGTCCAATGGTCGGAAGTGTGGCAGATGCCCTTCAATGTTGCAAAATGTAGTTATGCATATGGTGTGTCGCAATACCAACTTCGATCACACGATGGCAGGAAGTGATCTTGCAACTGTTGACCAGCAGAGAGACTTGGGTGTCCTTATTTCAAAAGATATTAAATGGAACGCGCAGGTCGAAGAAAGTTACAAGATAGCTAACCGTAACCTTGGTTACATCTCCCGTAACTTCCTATGCAAACCGAAGGACATTGTATTGCCGTTGTACACGTCCCTCGTCCGTCCCCACCTCGAGCATGCAGTCCAATTTTGGTTTCACACATGAGGGGGGATATATCCAAACTGGAACGAATACAGCAACGCGCAACTAAGCTCATCCCGCAGCTACGCCACTACAGCTACGAGGATAGGCTTAAAGAGCTTGGCCTAATCACCCTTGAGCAACGAAGGCTGAGGGGCCAGGTCATTGAAACCTTCAAATACCTAAAGGGATTCAACAACGTGAGTCCTGTCGGCCTCTTCGATAGGGACCACAACATTCGTACCCGAAACAACGGGGCAAAACTTGTGGAAAAACGTTTTGCTACAACTAAAACGCAACACTTTTTCCCGGTCGCAATCTCGCGGGTCTGGAACAACTTACTGGCTGCAGTATTTGGCTCTGGATTCGTGAATGCATTCAAAAACGCGCTTGACAAGAACTGGGCTACGTGACTCGTAGCCTAAGTAAGGCAGACACAGAGGGGGGAGGCACCCAATCTCACCGTCACAAGACCGCGGAGTCCATGCCGGAGCTCGAACTCACGACATTCAGCACCACAGGCTGTCACTGCAGTCGGATTCGCTAACCACTCGGACACGGCGGCCCCTAGAGCACTGGTCGTGAAAAACTTGTCTGCACACGGAGAATAAATTACGAATTTTTAAAAAATGTTTATATTTTGACTTGAAATAAGATGCTCGGCGTAACCGATTACCTCTTCTAGGAGATCAGCTATGAGATTCTTGATGGAATCTATCACCTCTTTTTCCATCCGAATTCAAACAGTCAAGGATTGAACAATCATGCAATGTAGGATCGTTCTGAGTGGATGTTACTATCGACGAGCTAATCTTCTCAATTTAACCTAAATTGTGAGATTGGCTATGAAGCTTTTCAATATAACTCATGTTTGGAATGTCGGAGTCATTTTCAACCCGAAACACGTTTGTTTCTGAAGTAAAATCGTTAATATTGTCATAAGTCAGGTTGCGAGTGAGGGGGGTGATCTTCAGGGAGAAATACAACGTTCTCGTCCAAACTATCGTTGAAGTTTTTTTCTTCAAGCAAGTTAACTTCTGATTCGAATTCCTCCATCGCGACATTCAATAATACAGTGACATCCAGAATGGATTCAAACTCATCTACATATAAATCAGCATTTTCGTCGCTATGTTCTAACTGAATAGGGTCCCCATCGACGGATTCCTCAACGAGGGCGTGCTCGCAGAGGAACAATACAAAGTCCTCCTCTTCCTCATCTAAACAATCACCCAAGAACTTTTTGTATGCATCCACTAACGACAGACGTGAAGCTTTGTTTTCGGGGTCGCGGGGCTGTAACCGCACACTATCATGAAAACCAAATCTAATCAAAACTCTAAGAAAGTCCTATTTCGAATAATGAATCATTTTGTTTTTTACATCGATGAGAGGTTTCTTGATGCACCTTTTTTTGGGAGGGGGTCCTTCATGATGCAAACATGTTGATGGTCCAGCTTGGTCTCGAGCGGTAGAGGGTCTAGCATGGTCTATAGAGGGTCCAGCTTGGTCCCGGGCGGTAGAGGGTCCAGCTTGGTCCCGATCGGTAGAGGGTCCAACTTGGTCTGGAGCGACACATACGCCATGTTCTGTTGAAAAATAGTACAACTGTTAGTACCCTATGATAATAACAATATTCCTAATAAAAGAATACTATGTTCATATCCATAACATCAATGAATATTCAAGTCGTTAACAATATTATAATATATCAATACAAGTACCTTCTACAAATCCTTGAGGCTTCTGATCGGTTGACTCCAGCTGATGATATTCGTCCAAGATCGCCATCAAGTTGGGATCATCATCGAATGTTTGGTCGATCGAGATAGGAGCATCAACGTCCAAGTTAGATAGGTCGAGATAGGAGCATCAACGTCCAAGTTAGATAGGTCGAGGTAGGAGCATCAACGTCCAAGTTAGATAGGTCGAGGTAGGAGCATCAACGTCCAAGTTAGATAGGTCGAGATAGGAGCATCAACGTCCAAGTTAGATAGGTCGAGATAGGAGCATCAACGTCCAAGTTAGATAG
>SDVV010011683.1:0-15752 GCA_016164225.1 Gammarus roeselii | reverse complement strand
CTTAGCCGAATGCTTTGCTTTCTTTTGTGATTGGAGGCGCTGCAATTCTCCTTTCCAGTACTTGGGCTGATAGGCTGTTGTTCGCCTGTTTTTGACCGGAATATGCTCATGTTCGATATTCTTAAGCGCAGTCAAAGTGAGGGATAGTAGTAGTGTATAGCGAAGCAAGACGGCCTATTGAAGGAATTAGATAGGCCATCATTAGAGGAGCAAGACGGGGATGTGAAGGAATTAGATAGGGATTAATTAGCGGAGCGAGACGCAGATGTGAAGGAATTAGATAGGCTAAATTAGCTGAACAAGACGCGGATGTGAAGGAATTAGAAAGGGATTAATTAGGGGGTACGAAAAACGGATCTGAAGGAATTAGATATAGGATGACTAGATCTTTGAACTTTTATCGAAGGTAATTGTTTTGAAGTATGTTATTTGTTAATGTGTCTGACTCAGGCGCTGTATTTCTCGGACATTGTAATTATATGTTAAGACAAATTGATCTTGTGGTCAAGTTAGTTACTGACGGTACATATAGATACCAAGAACGTAAGTTTTTTTGTGAGACAACCAGGGAAGTTGAGAGTGGTTGGTCCGAATGATCTGGATCTATCAAATGTCGCACAAAGATTTTATCTCGAGATATATGGTCCTCTTGGAGAATAGTTTTCCATGAGGGAAATTTCACTTTCCCTACGGTATCTTGTTGCTTACATTTACGATTGCTCACGTACGGATTATATAGATGTACGTTATTAGGTCTTGTCAACGATATGTATGATTGTTTTGGAATATTACGCACGGTAGGAGTGCATGATATATATTAAAATGTTTGTTATTGAATGACTCATTTGAATAGAAAGCATTGTTTATACATGATATTTTATACTGCATGATTGATATTATTAATTAAATCCACTCGCTTTCTCCTATTTAATGTATATATTTTTCAGAGATTCGTCAGGATCCAATGTTAAGAAACGTTCTGGTCAATTGCTTACGGGGTCTGTAACCACATAGAGACAATTACTCAAGTGGGTCTCAATTTAGCTATGCCAATTGAAGATTTTATCTATGGATGTGTGGTCGTTACAAGTTTTTGGAGGGAAATGACTTTTTCGCATTTAATGTATATATTTTTCAGAGATTCGTCAGGATCCAATGTTAAGAAACTAACAGTTGTAGATACATTCACGTTTTTTCAGATGAATTTTTCTGTAGGCGATGAGACAAGTTTATTTATAGATATATATTAATGGATTATAATACACATTTAGGTGAACAATTTTAGGGTTTTGGCACAACATTCACAATCAATCATGGGCAATTATATAAATTTATTTGATTTACATAGAATAATTTACATAATTTTTATGGGTTCCGTTACAGTTCTTTCCAATGCATATTTTTTCGAAGCCTATTTGGTGGACAGTGAGACAAGTTTATTACTATAATTTATATATTGTATATACATTAGAGCATACAAGTATTATTTACATTTTTATGAATATTTAGAGGATAAATCTAATGAGGTACACGTACTTTCATCATTAAGTCGAGTACGGTACGCCAAAGACGGTCTCACCCGGCTTGCGTCTCTTCCATGTTAAATCCATTTCTTCATCGATTTCATTAGAGCACATCGCTTCTTCTTTTTCGATGGATTTTTGGGAATGTCCGGATGCCCGTAGGCAAGAGTTGTGCATGCGTCGAGATAGTCGCGTTTATTCTCAAATTTACTGAGGCAGTTTTTGATAGTGCGTACAGTTGGAAGCTGGCATGCTTGCGCACGAATGTTGTGTATGGTCTCAAAGTGAGTGTAGGTTTTCTGGTTATGAATGTCCCTGTATTGTTCACGTTTGATTTTGACTTGTGTCTGGTATTTGAAACCTTTAGCAGCTGATTTTGTTGCGTCGGACTCAAGCAACATGCTGAAACACTTTGGTTGTAAGCAGACGATTTCACTCGGGTAGTCATCAGCTGTTTCGCTTTTCAGTAGTCCTAGCTGTCCTTTCTTGGATTCATCGAACAAGGGATGATTTTTGGGATAGTTGGAGAAGTCCATGTATTCAGCTAGGAGAGCTTGGTGCATTTCCGCTTCATTGTCGGCCACGCCTTTGAACTGGATTAGCAACGAGTCAGTGTCCGAGTAGATGAGCGAGACGTTGTCACTGTAGCGTGGCTTCAGTGTGTCATAGAAGAAGCTGAAGACTTTTGCTTTTGCTTTTTCAAGCACGAAGAATCCAACTTGGAGTGGATGAACCATTCGGACATTTTTTTTTGCTTGAGGATCATGATGACCGTTTCGGGGCAGATAGCGTAGCAGTTTTTTAGGAGCGGGTTGGCAGCGTGTTTTTGGAACTCGTTGGGGGTGCACACGACTTTTGCCTCTGGACTTCTGTTTAGCGGGTTGAAAAGATACTTCCCGTTTATACTTTTCAAGAGCAGTTTGAATAGGAACTTTTCAAAGAAGTTTGTAGACTCATGACGTTTCTGGATATTTTTCATGATAAAGGTTTTGAAGACTGGTTCCTGCTTGATGCAAAAGCTTTGATGAACCTTGGTGACTTCCAGTCCTTGCCTTAGGAGCACTTGAAGAAGTTCCAGGGCCACGAGGTAGTCAGTTTGAGGTTGATGGCTAGCAACAAGCTTACGATCTGCTCGTTTTCTGTTTATGAGATGTTCTGACCCATCCAAGAGATTTTTTGTGAAGGGCGAAACATCGTCCAAGGTAATTTCTTGGTGATGAGCAGGAGTGGCAGCTCATCTGTTTTTCTTGCAACTTCATCGCTGACTTGGGCATCCACGCTGACAATGTACGTATACTCGCCAGAACAGTCTGTGTTTACCAAGTCGTATGCTTGAATTTCTTCCGGTGTGAGCTCGAGGATTTCGCCAATGATGAGGGGTTCGCTCAAGCATCCACCATAAACACTGTTAAAGTCCCACACTGCTGCTAAAGACACGAGTAATGTAGGGTCATAGTCTTTGCACCGGGGATTGTTTATCTTGGTTAGACCTTTCGTCAACGTCACGAACCCGCCTCGTGTGTTTTTGACAATCAAGTGCAGGAGATCGATATCTTTGACCAGCGCCAGTTTCATCTTTCCTTCGAACCGGGCGGCTTGCATTGCAAAGCCAGGGACGCTCACAAAATGGACGGAGTCCACGGTATAGTTGCGTGTCATGGTCTCCCTAAACTTTTGGAAGACTTCGGTCAGCAGCAGCGTGTCGATGAGCAGGTATATGATCATGAGATCACGCAACGTCTTACAGTTTGCTGCCTCCCAAATTTCGATCACTTCAGCATAATCAGAGTCCGATATTCCTTTGCCTCGAAGTTGACTGTAGAAGGCTTGTTGCGATGGAATCTCAGTTTGGTCCAGCACAGAATCCGATGTGATGGCTTCGTAGCAGAAATGTCCTTTTCGAGTGGCGAGGTCTAGAACCTTGTCACTGTAACCGAGACTTGCAAGATGGGATTTGAGGAGTGACATGTCATGGCCACTATCTTCAAGATTTTTGACATGACTGTCTAAACTTGAGTTGAGGAATCAGAACGAGTCGATGAACTTGACACCGTACTTGCTCGTGGCATCGTTCAAGGAGACAGAGATGCTGAACATTTTATGTGATGGTTTTGGCAAAACATTTACTTTGGAAAAGTTTTTACCGTCCAATCCTCTCAGTATGAAGCGCATGTCATAGGCCGCTTCATTGTGAGCAATACTTGGCATGAACCTGAGTTTCTCCGTTATTCTCATGTTACAATTAAGGCATAATGCGGCTAAGTAGTTTTCTGTTATTACTTCTTCAGTGGGGCCGAAGACACCCTCGACGTAATGGTTTTGATGACGTACTCGTTTCTTACCATTTTCTTCAAATGCGTCTCCGCAGCATTCACATGTTTTGCTTTCGCAATATTTTTTCAAGTCTTGTTTGGTGAGGACGGGGATGGGGAAAAGTGGTGTGGTTGACATGTATTCATTATAATCCAGCAATATATTCTTAACAAGAAGTGTTTCCATCTCCTCAAGGGGAACTGTAGTCGAATCGACTACTTTGTGCTCTACAATTTTCCCGTCTTATCCACAAGAGTATAGCTGTACATGCACAACTTGTGTATGTTGACTACATGTTTCCCCGCTTGGGTGGGCTCCAGCACAGATTCACAGTCATAATAACATATAACAGGGGGTTTCATTGTTGCATGCATGGCTGAGAATTGGTACACTTCGCCTTCTTCAGGCATCCCGATGTTTTCAAAGCCTGTAGTGGACGAACATAATTTTACGTGACCATCTTTTTGGCTTTCGTGCATGCCTTGCATGCAGAAGGAACAGTAAAAGTGATTTGTAATCTTTGAATTTCTGAATGTTTTCATAAATGTAGTGAAACATGGTATGAGTGCGACATGATTAGCATCTAAGATTTGCACTAAATGGATCGTGCGCTCCTCACTGGCCTCTAAACTGCCTCTGTATACACTATCCAACCCATAACCTTCTTTCTCTTTAGTGAGCTGATATAGTCTAATGTTGACATCATAACCTCTTTCTATAATTGGTAAATCTTCTAAAGCCACAGGTGTGTTTATGGGAAGATTTGGGAAGGTGAAATATGTGTTTTTCTACGGGAGAAATGTATTCTCTGTTTGCTGTCTTTTCCCTGAGAGATATGTATTTTCTGGTAAATGAAAATGGGCAATCATGCTTGTCAATACACAATTTTTGTTTTTTGTTTTGATGTTGACTATATGGTACCTGCCTGGACAATTTTTGGGCCAAGGAACGTAACTACCCATTCGTTTTGTTCCTTTAGCCCCTGTCTTGTAGAATTTAAGGTCAACAGCGGTTACTGTATTGCTGCTCTAGCCACTACCTTCTAGCTCTTGCATTTTTAATTTATTTTGTAAATCTACCCCGAGATCCTCAATCAATTCACTTGAATCCACTGTTTGTGTCAGCTGGACCGCTTTTGTGTTTAATATCCACTCCTTCTCATCTATAGATGCATCCTCCATGGTTTTCCCCATTTTAACCCTCGCCCTGCATTGGAGTCTCTGGAATGTTCCTAATTTAGTTTCAATGTACTTCACAAGTTCCCTACATCCTTATGGTATCATGGATGATGTGTTTACGTGTTCAGGGATTGGTATAAATGTCGATGTTACGAAATGGCGGTCCAATTTACCTTTAGAGGTTGGTGGGTGAAACATAGCCTCACCCGAATCATCCACTGCATTATCCGAATCTGGATCCGGATTGACAGTAGACGGTATCATCGCATCAGTAGACGGTTCAACAGGACACGGTGCCAACGCATCAGTAGACGGTGCAACAGGACACGGTGCCAACGCATCAGTAGACGGTTCAACAGGACACGGTGCATCAGGAGACAACGCCGAACCATCAGTAGACTGAGCGACGAATAGCTCATCAGTAGCCTGAACTCCGGCTAGTTCCGGACCAGAAGACTGAACTCCTGGTAGTTCCGAAGACGGACCAGCAGCACCACCACCGGGTTGCGGGCTTCCGCTAGGACTTATGGACGTTGCGACGCTTACGGTAGGAATTGCGGATATTGCAACGCTAGGGCACGGGGCACTCCCTGCGTTCTCCAACAATGGCGCATTTGCCATTACCGTATCGTCTCGATTCATCCTGCACGAGTAAAGAAAAATAGATTTACAAAACAATTCAAAATAGACTATCAAAGTTACAGAAAGACATCTCTACAATAAAACAGAAGATAGACATGTTTGAATTACTTACATCTCGAGTGAAAATATGACCGAGACAAACAAGATCAACCCTGCAAATCATGCACGAGCTGCGCAGTTTCCGGATTTATACATCGGTGTACGATAACTTGGGAAAATATATCATTCTCCTAGAGCCCCCTGCTACGCTGCCAGATGTACGAAGCGAAAAACCACAAAACGAAACCTGTACGGCACTGAAATCATCGGCCCTTGTGGAGAGGAAAGGGGTAGGTGGGTGTGGGAGTCATATAAAACTGACCCTGCTGAGTGGACGGATACACACACCCCTCGCTCGTCGCTTCGTCTGTACCTCCTCTGCCTTGACCTGCACATAGCCTGCCAACCCGCCTCGCTCGGCCTGTACATAGCCTGCCTTCCGCCGTCTACCTTCGTGTACCCCGCCTCGCTCCGACCCCGTGATCCATCTCGCCTGCTTGAACCACCTCATCATCATGGAGGTATTTAGGATGACAAACCTAACTGTTTCATACAATCGCAACCTTAAACGTTTCTCATTCGTCGAGGAAGATAATTTCGTATCGGCAACGATGTCATTAAAATAGTCTTGAATATTCTCAAGATGAAAATGGATGCTTCTATCCTGACTCGACAGGATGGTATCAGTGTCGATATACTCTGCAACCAAGAGGGGGGTTCAGTGATGTTTTTAAACTCAAAGTCGTCTCGTCACAGATCTAAAATACTTCTTCGCCCAGATTTCATTTCGAGTTTCTTAACACAAGAAACTACAATCCTGGATATGATACAAGATCCTTCATACTCTACCGTCGAGCCTCGTGGATTTAAACGCTCATTGGAACAAGCCGAAAATGAATCTCGACCTAAACCAAAATATGAAATGGTAGATTCCTCAACCATTACCTTCTACTCCAGTGCTCAACCATACAAAGACAAGACACAAGATTAAGACGGACAGGACCATTCTATTGATGAAGTAAATACCTATAACCCTCCCAGGATCAAGGGAACAATGCTAAAATATTTGATTTTCCAGACAGAGCCTACACTGGAGCATCTGTATATACCTTTGGATCATTTCCCATAGTGTCTGAAGACACCGCAGAATGCCCAAACCGACCTTTATTTATGTAAATTATTTACGCATTATAATAGGAATTGTATCAAATGTAATAATTTATTCAATATATATAATTGAATTACTCTGTATATACTAATCTATGCAATGCATCATGCACGACTTGGTACAAGTCAGATTCTGTAATCGAAGTCTGCTGGTGGTTATTTCCACAGAATCTAGAATCGTCTATTTGTTGATGTTGTTGGTTGATAGGGTATTGAGATACATGGGGCGCTGCTTCGACCGATGTGTGTGGCGGAATTCCAAAACACATGCTTCTACAATACGGAAATCGCGGGTGTTGAGGGATCCATGAGCCGCTGCAAATACCCCAGTAAAATTTGATTAATCATACTGTACAAACAAATAAGACTCTGTTCACTTACACAAATTGTATCTGCTCAAATTGTCCGATTCTGTTAACTGTACTCGATTGCATTTAGCATAATATTTCAAAGCATGGTAAGTTCTCTGCGTAGCTGGTTCACCTTCCATATTTTACTGGGAAAGTTTGTTGTGCTCGCATGACTATCTGTTACTGAAATAGTTGCATTATTTATGATGCACTATTGCCGAACATAGGTTGTGTCTGCCTCTCATCCGAAGTAGCAATTATTCAGATTATGCTTTCATTTATCAAATCTCGGAGTAAATGCAACCCATAGTCTAAATTTAGAGACCAGCTTCTGCTGTGTGATCATATGAAAGCCGTCAATTCCATTTTGTGAACATTATTTTATTTTATTGTGAATTACTTTAAATGCAAACCTGCAATAGGTTCATGACATGTCAGTCATTCGTAGCTTTATAGATTCATATTAACTTATTTTGATTGTCGCTACAGATTCAAACAATTTATTTTTGAAACTTTTCAGTTCAATTTTTGTTTCTTGCACAGTGACAGTAACTTCAAGCTCAACGGATTTCCGCAATTGATCATGATCAATGTGCAAGTAACTTGATCTGTTGCAATAATCGTCAGGAGGTAAGTCCTGTGAGTGTATATGACATCCTTTCGTGCAATTAAATGCTCCTGGAATCTAACACTAATTTCTTCTGTTTTTTATTTCTACACAACCAATTCCCTCCGGCAATTAAACTATGACGATTTTTTACATCTGATAATATATTTTTTTGATGTGGAATATTAATACTTAACTAACAAACTTGACTGCTATATATCGTGACGTGCTGTCACAAAGAGTGTAATTATAACACAGCGGTATGGTTTGATAGCCTGAGCTGCTCTTTTATTTGCCGGTACTAAACCGCACCTTTGATCATCCTTAGCGACCGGCAAACAGACAAGGCGTCACAAAGAACGTGGCTCCAGCCCGGTGATGACAACGACATCAATCATATGAGAAGTGTACACGTGGATTCTGTAAGATTGTCCTAGCCGAAGAATAATGGCAGGGATGGGATGGGGTGGGAGAAGCGGTCGGAAACGTAAAAACTGAGGCCAGGCATTTGGACGAGATGTGAGATGAGCTTAAAAGAATGTGTAGGACGAGATGTGAGATGAGCTTAAAAGAATGTGTAGGGCGAGATGTGATCGAGAATGAATGATGCCGAGTATAATTGTGTCCTCTGTGTTTAGCTGACACTTTCCATCAAGTGTTATGTGTGCAATGCGATTTCAAACATTTTCACGTGTACCTACGCGAGAAGGGAAAAATTTCATGTATGCATACATGAACCACAGGAGAGTTGGCCGAGCAAGGCAACAGTCTGCACTTATAGTTTTGGTTTCATTGCATCTTTTAATGTTGGAGCGAACGCTATGGAATACCTTCTACTTGTCGATCTCCATCCATCTCTGTAATTGCCCCATTGCCTACAAATACACGATATTCAACGCGCATCAAAAGCAACTTATCTCTAGTGACGCAAAAATGTTTGTTATTTTCGTATTTTTTACCATTTTTCGACCGGGTTATCCAAAATTATTTGTCTCCATTCGTCCCTGAGACCTTCTTTATTATGTTCGATTTAATCCCACTGCAGAACAGCTTAGATCAACTCTAGGCTGAGAGTGTAAGATCTCGGTGCAGGGAATATGTGTTGGAAATCAGTGCTAGAAATGCTCTGTTAGAATGTACCACTTGTATGCTCTCGGAAGCTGGAAAGATTTACGGCATCGTACTCAGAATATTCACCGTATTTTTCGACCATTCTAACCCGATTATTATTTTAAAATACCTCTGAGATATTTACTGGCGAACTTTCAAAAGAAATGGTGGATGTGGACAACGTAAATCAATGGTGCATTCGAGTGGGATATTAGGTAGGAAATAAACATGAAGCCCGATGTTTACGTTTCATTTTGAAAATATGTCAATTGTGAAAACTACTTGATCGAATTACTAATATGTTATGACTCTAGACGTCAAACGCCTACCGGTCCACTTAACGAGCAATTTAAAAGCAGACGCGGAAAAAGCAATGAGTGGAGATTATCTTAGTTTTCTGAAGCTGGAGTTCAATATTTTTTTCAGTCCACATATACCTACCTTCCTAACATGTTCGTTGTTAATTATTTTGAACCCAGCAACGGTTCTTTCATAGCCATTGACACGGCCCTAAGACCGCATTCCTCAAGAAGGAGGGTGGCTCACGGCTGGTCGCTTCCCACACTCTTCTCCACACTAACACACATCGTATCTTGGTGTCAGAAGTGAACTCAGAGACGTGAGCTCAGAAAATTGAGCTCAGAGAAGTAACCTTAGATAAGTGAGCTCAGATAAGTTAGCTCAATGAAGTGAGCTCAGAGGAGTGAGCTCAGAGAAGTAATCTTAGATAAGTGAGCCAGATAAGTTAGCTCAATGAAGTGAGCTCAGAGACGTGAGCACAGAGAATTGAGCTCAGAGAAGTAACCTTCGATAAGTGAGCTCAGATAAGTGAGCTCAATGAAGTGAGCTCAGAGCTGTAAGCTTGGAGAAGTGAGCTCAGAGAAGTGAGCTCAGAGAAGTGAGCTCAGAGAAGTGAGCTCAGAGAAGTGAGCTCAGAGCGGTTAGCTCAGATCAGTGAGCTCAGATAAGTGGGCTCAGAGATCAATGTTTGCAGCACTGAAAAGACAGCTTTCACTGTCCTACAGCTGTCGCATTATAAATGCCGGCTCCTCCTCCACCCGTGGCTATCCCGTTCCCAAAGAGACGGCAAATGGCGGGAAACCTCGTCGGACACGACCTCCACTCACGACTATCACTTGCACGTCATCTCGCCCACTATTTTGATTCTCCTGTCTACCCCTACTCACCATTGCTTCCATCAACCTTTTTTTTCAGTTTTCTTTCATTCGTCCTCTCCTTCTGTCCTAACCATCGCAGAACTCGCGCATCTACTTTGTCCTTTCCCCTAGGCAGCATGTGAGCCTATCTATTCAAAATAAAGCACCCATTTTCTAACAGCAACCTTCCATTTAGGTGTACCCGGATTACAATCGCATCAGCAATCATCGACAGTATAGTTAATTACGTTTCATTCTCATGTACCCGGATAACAATCGCATCGCCAATCATCGACTTCATAGTTACTTACGTTTCATTCTCATTTACCCGGATTACAATCGTATCGCCAATCATCGTCACTATAGTTACCTACGTTTATTCTCATGTACCCGGATTACAATCGCATCGCCAATTTCCGACAGCATAGTTACCTACATTTCATTCTCGTTTTACTCGCTGATTCCTTCTCATACACACGCCCTACCAAACTCGGCCACAGTCGACACAACTTCTCTGATTCTGTCATCAGTCCAGTTTCGTCCACAAACAGCAAATAATTAACTATTGACTTCACTTGGTTGCTAACGAACAGCTCTCGCATTTACCTCTCTGCCAGCCCTGTTTCAGTCTCACCGTCAGCAGAAATCATTCACTGAACTTACTTCCAACTTAGGACCACGCTCTGCTGTTTACATCGAAACTCTGAAACGATTTCAGAAAGCTCCCGCCTACTCCATATAAGCGTACCACCGCTCCGCATCGCATCTTTGTCTACTTAATCGTAGGATCTCCCCAGATCCATGAAAACTTCGAACCCATCCGCTCCCTTCCGCTCAGTCGTAAATACTTAATTTCAATTTGAAAAGCGTTTCGCATTATAATCCATATTTTTACTCGATTGTTATAATTTCTTTGAATCACTGCCGCCAACCTCATCCCCCAAGCCCTTGCGTCCTTGAATACAGTTTTTCTCATCACTGAGTGTTCGAGTGAGGTTGCAATAAAATCTTTGGCTAACGGCTTCCCAGCGATTGCGTCCTGTCTCTCCTACGAGTGGCACCCGGCATCAAACTCTTGTATCGGGGGCCTTTACGAGGGGATAAAGCCTTCTCTCTGGCGAGTACCAGAAAAGTTACCGTAAGCTGTTTTGACGGAAAGATAAAAGTGTGTCGATTTGTCTCCGAACCACGGAGGTGATGGGGGGACTTGGAATGAGCGTGTTAGAGTTATATGAGGTACCTGATGATGTTCAACGAAGGATTTTGAATATTTTCCAGGTACTGAACAGAAAGTTTTATAGCGGACACGTGATATCATACATGTCATGAACTGTATTTTAATTTTTTTCTCAAATTTTAGAAGTTATTTTTACCTGGTTTATGCTCTGTTGAGGCGTCGTATTAGTTGTAAAAGCATATTTTTTGACATTATCTTTGTTACCAAAAGAAAAACTTATAAGCTTTACTCACATTATTCGCAGTGTGTATAATTTTGAATGAATGTCAAACATACAAGAAGAAGACTTATGACTGGTATTTTATCAGTATTATCTTTATTTACGTAGTGAGGCTGTGTACTAAAATCTTATTCTTTTCCGATATGGGTTTTCATATATAGCCTTACAATAGAAAATAAAATTAGTCAACTGGTCAACTAAAAAAAAGTTTGTCCTAATTCATTTTATAATTACAAAAGAGTAACCCAATTCTCTCATATTAAGCTAAGTTTTCCACCTGCCGATCTTATGTGATCCTGATGACAACAACTGGCCCTCGAGCTCATCACCTAAAAAATGTGAAATTAAATCACACTAACGAATTCTAAGCGCAGGCGACGAAGAACAGCACTCAAGTTTAATGCATTAATAATCTGATGATGAATCATGCTCGAAAAGCGTTTGGGACTTTTGGGAATTGAAGACGAATGAAACTGCAAGTTCACATTTTGTCCCTCATGAACCTAAAACGAGGTAACAGAATTGCTCCTTAATGAAATCGTGAACCTGCTTGATTATATTACATAGGCAGGCGCTTTGATCGGTTAACTTATAATAATAATGGTAAGAGCATGACGACTCTAAAGAGGTCACCATTGGAGGAGATACCCATGTAAGTAAATCTGACGTCTTATTATTTAGCTGTACTGATTAGGAATATCCCAGCTTAGTAATATCTTTAGCTTGACGAAAATTTACAAGCTTGGATTACCCTAAGAATGTCGGCTGAACTACTACTACAAGATGAACATTTGCAGTGTGCGGTGTTTCATGGTAGTATCGAATTTCACATAACTGGAAACATTTAACATATATAGCGTTGCATAGTGACAATATTTTAATGAATATCACGACCTCAAACTAAGAGAAATCAGAGAACTCATTGCCAGGCGGTTCGCATCAGCTTGTGTTGAAATTACTCGAGTGGTGTCTTTCTAAGCCATCTTGAAAAGCTGTCAAACATCACTGATGAATAAATCTCGTGGTTGCACCTGTTCTTTTGATTGAGTAAATATATATTTATTTAGATTGTTTCTTTCAACATGTTTGTTAACACTGCTTTGTAATACGTTACGGGGCATTTCAGAGAGTAGTCATTTGGAGGACTTGGCAACCTCATTTATACTGAACGTGAAGGGTTAATTGCAATTTCTTTAGGGACCTGGATACTTCGACCCGACGCCTGCACACATATAATTTAACTTCAACTAATATTCAATAGAGCTTAAATAGAGTACTTGAACATGAAGACATTTATATACTTTGGATTATTTCAAGTTATCAGACTTGAAGGAAGGTAGATATTTGCTAGAAATTGATGAACGTGTTGCACATTTGGGTTTGTTTTCTTTGGAGAAACACCAGCTTGTATTTCTTTTAATATAAGAAACTATACATTACCAGACGAAATTCTTTTCAAAATTCGCAGGCTAATAAGAGACAACATAATTGTTGCCTCATGACATGAACAGTGTTCAAGAGTGCTGTACTATTGTCTCCCTATTATTGTGGCCTCATGACATGAACAGTGTTCATGAGTGCTGTACTATTGTCCCCATGTTATTGTGGCCTCATGACATGAACAGTGTTCGAGAGTGCTGTACTATCGTCTCCCTATTATTGTGGCCTCATGACATGAACAGTGTTCATGAGTGCTGTACTATTGTCCCCATGTTATTGTGGCCTCATGACATGAAGTGTTCAAGAGTGCTGTACTATTGTCCCCCTATTATTTATAATCAGTTATAGGCAAATTGTTTATTCGTCATAATTGCATGGAAGAAACATTTGGTATACTGTATGTTGGCGTACAAACTCGAAATATCTAATTCTTTTGTTCCACTATTATAGAAGATTCTGTTATTTGAACTCCAAAATTACATATCAATAATATATTCAGCTAGCTGCACACTTTGGGTAGTTGATCGCAAGGCCGTTGCTGGCCTAGCAACTTTGGTTGACTATACCGTGCAATGAAAGTGATTGCTTACACAATAAATAGCATCATTGGGATTCTTTGAAACAGAATCATACGATTCCCCGGCCAATTTAAATTTGACGCCACCGCACCGCGCCCATGGAGTCTTCGCCAGACCACAGACCAGTAGCACCGCGCTCGTTGGGGTCGCCAGCCAGACAACAGAGCAGTAGCACCACGCTCGTGTGGTCGCCAGCCGGACCACAGACCGGTAGCACCGCGCTCGTTGGGGTCGCCAGCCAGACCACAGAGCAGTAGCACCACGCTCGTGTGGTCGCCAGCCGGACCACAGACCGGTAGCACCACGCTCGTGGGGTCGCCAGCCAGACCACAGACCGGTAGCACCGCGCTCGTATGGTAGCCAGCCAGACCACAGACCGGTAGCACCGCGCTCGTGGGGTCGCCAGCCAGACCACAGACCGGTGGCACCGCGCTCGTGGGGTCGCCAGCTGGACCACAGACCGGTAGCACTTTCCAAATGTTTTTTTTAAGGGGCCCGAAAGCACTGGGAAGATGCCTCCACCATTTATTTCCTAAGGCCCCCAAAGAGTATGGAGACCCCTGGCCCCAACACTCGCCAGAAGTTGTGGCATCCAACCATAGTACTACCGCCACCAGCCCTGCTGGAGTAACGGCCTACCCCCACTACCTCAACAAAGATCCGATCTATAACTCCCCGAATTGATAGGCTCACATGTTAATTGTACACTCAGAGCGTTGCCACGTTGCACACCCAGTCCTAGCCTCTGTTTCAACCAGAACGTTTTTTGAGGGTCCCCAGAGGCGGCAGATAACCGACGGCCGATGTCGCGGATCAGGAGGCTGCTGGTTTTGCCGATAACGCCTCTCGTCTCGATAGCCAAGGGCTCAAAAAGGTAGCGGTCACGAAGAGATTGATACTTATTCCGTTTTTTGTTCTTTGCCGGTTTGGCCGCCCTGCCAGCCTTTAAAGAAGTGCCAGGCAAGTGACTCGTCGCGAAGGTGTCCACGCAGGTGCAATCCCAGCAAAGGTTTTTCCCTCTAAAGAAGGAGAAGACTGTAACGCCGTCAGGTCGCTTACCATCACCTCGATCGATGCCTGGCTCGCGGATCGTACCAAGGCCGACCTTGCGTAGCGCTCGTTCAATTATGTCATTTAGAGCCAAATGTCTAGGATGACGACCTCCGCTGTAAAGGCATGAGAGCGCGTGAGTGCCGGACTCATCCATATGCTGACCGCAGCGGCAGAGCTGCAGATAACACACCGGCGCCCCCACTCTGAGCGCAAGAGCAATTCAAAGTGAGTCAGGGTCTAATAAAGTACCCAGAGGGGCAGCAGAAATTACGTCAAGCCAAGAACCGCTATCGTGACAAGAAGCAGCCAGGAGACGAGCCTTAGTTTTGGGATCTGGTGCCTCATGTAACAGACCTTCCAAAGTTACCCTTACTCCTTCTCTGTCCCATGACTTTTGGATAGTGCAGCAGTCCCCCTCTGGTGCGATCGCTTCATCACCATGCTCAGCTTTCCATGCCAGCACTGCTTCCGGAAGTTCGTTAGTCTGCGCCAAAACGTTAACGTTTGACAGAAGGGCTTCGACTAAGGAACCGACCGAGTGCAGAGATGAGATGAAGCTGGGCAGGTTGATATCCTGTGCCTAGCGAATGCCTAAGCCCCCAGAACTGACTGGGAGAGTAGCTTGCTTCCACGAAAAATCTGAAAAATAAATGTTAGTAATTGTTGAGAAAGCTTCTCGGACGGATTCGTCGAAACTAGCTAGGTAATCAGCGTGCGGGTATGTGGGAGCCACACGCAACAGATACTGGAGTTTGGGAATGGCGAAGCAGTTTTTCAGGAGGGTAAGAGCTTGGTGTGGCTCAATTACGCTCAGTCGAGAGGTCATCAATTTAAGGTCGTCAATTTTGCCTGCAAGCGCTACTGGGATAGCTTGGACAGAGATGGGTGCGTCGAGAACAGTGCTACGTTCAGCAGACGCAATTTTTATGTCAGGGATGACCTCACGGAAAAGAGTCTATGTGATCTCCCTGGACGCCATGTCCGAACTGTTAACGTGGATCAACTCGCATTTCTGCCCGTTTACATCCAAGCCAATTTGGTTTAACTTTACTCGCAGGTCACGGAAGTCCGTTAAAACTATATCCGGCTCCCCCCCCCCCGAGCGTGGCGTCATCCAAGTACCAAATATTCAATTCTG
>SDVV010011682.1:0-15752 GCA_016164225.1 Gammarus roeselii | reverse complement strand
CCACCATGCCCCTGTTGCCGCCAAACTGCAGTAAGCGTGAAGCACTTGCTATTAGATTGCGATGCACTCGCAGCAGCCCGACGCGCCTTCTTGAACCCCCCGCACAGCCTACAACGCCTGCTCACGGAAACTGAACACCGCAAAAAAATGATCGCTTTTAGAAAACACACAGGCCTATACGAGGTAGTGTAGAAGTCGCTAGATCTGAATCATCTCCGATCCCGAACTCTCTGTCCTCCCTGCGCACCAATTGAAAATTCCTACTTTGACTTCATGCACAAAGCTGTGCAAAATCACCGGACCGTCGTGCCACAAGAAAGAAGCCCTTTGTGACTACACGTTGGAGCTCCGGCGGAGAATGGAGGGAGCCGCTACCACTCCGCTACACAAGACTGCAATCAACCTGCTCCTCATATTTTTCTTTATAATAATCCCTATATATCCGTTATTTACTACGATTTGTATGTACTAGGCCTACTCTGTATCAGCGCTAAAATTACCCTTTTAAAATTGTTAAATTTCTTTATGTTAAACTTTATTTGTAGCCGCACCAAATTTGCTTGGTGCCTGTGTCAAATTTATTGTGTTAATTTGCTACTTAGATACTCTTTTAGACCATCTCCAGCTACGTTTAAACCTGCTGCGACTGCGTTTAAACTGCTCTTAAACTCTTAATCTACGCATCATCTAATTCACGACTCTTCGACCGCCCTGCGGGGGAGTCTGCATTAACTTCGCGTTGGGACTCCGGTGTAACATTGAAGCAAATAATAAATAAAATAATCGATATAAGACTCGCGATTGTGCTGGATGGCTTGTTCCTCTAGAAGATTGCTCGATAAAGGACTCGCGATTGTGCTGGACGGTTGGTTCCTCGAAACGATTGTAATGCACCTCGTTCTATTGCTAATGGGTGTGTTGACAGAGCATGCCCTGGTCCTTTTCGTTTGAGGTGAATGTTTGTGACAGCAGGCGACTTCCTGGAATATATATGATCCAATTTTCAATAGCTGAAAATTGTATTTCCATCTTGTTTGCCTATGATGTGATAGAGCAAAAATCTCAACAGCCTATGATGAGCTTGTTCTAAAACCCTTCATTATTCATCCTATTGATAAATAGCTAATAATTCTGAGTTCACCTATCAAGGCTCCATTTATCAATAATCAGCTTGACCGAGATCAGTCAATGAATATTACATACCATACGCGATACCAACGGGGGAGCCTATAATGAGTCACGTTGAGGCTCTGGTGGAAATGAGGCTAAAATCAAATCAACTCAACATACGCCATGCTCGTAAGAATTATACGCGCCATGTAAGGCCCAACGTAGTATTTATAATAACCAGTGTGTTATAATAATCTATGTCTGTTGAAAAGTGATCGATAAGCATAATGTAAAAATGTACAAATTTTGACAAACACACCGCCCTACGGGGGAGTCTGCATTAACTTCGCGTTGGGGCCCCGGTGGAACATGGAAGCAACTACTACTACTACTACATATTTTGCCAACCACAAATATTATAAGGGATCTGTTCTGTGTAAGAATGAAATAGTGGTCGATAAAATAATCGCAGGTGGAGGATAAAAATCAATGTCATATTATGCAACATCAAATGTATTACAAAAGATCAACCCTTAAATACATTCCTCTGAGCCCGCGGGTACATGGTGATTCTATATCCCGATTTTATCACGATAATTAAGTCTTCTAATCAGATGAGTGACTGGGACAAATTGGAGTCCTAAAGTTTTTACTTCAACCCTCCGGAAGAGAAACCAGTCGCCATTTGACAAACCAGTCGCCCTTTCTCCTCATTACATCGATTGGGTGCTATCTCCTCAATACACTGACTGGGTACTATCTCCTCAATACACCGATTGGGTACCATCTCCTGAATACACCGATTAGGTGCCATCTCATGAATACACCGATTGGGTACTATCTCATCAATACACCGATTGGGTACTATCTCCTCAATACACTGATTGGGTACTATCTCCTCAATACACCGATTAAGTACCATCTCCTCAATACACCGATTGGGTACTATCTTCTAAATACACCGATTGGGTACCATCTCCTCAATACACCGATTGGGTACTATCTCCTCAATACACCGATTGGGTACTATCTCCTCAATACACGGATTGGGTACCATCTCCTCAATACACCGATTGGGTACTATCTCCTCAATACACCGATTGGGTACCATCTCCTCAATACACTGATTGGGTACCATCTCCTGAATACACCGATTGGGTACTATCTCCTCAATACACCGATTGTGTACTATCTAGCTTTGCGCAGAGGCAGTATCGTAACCAATGAGTGACAAGTGAGTTTGTTAACACCGTCGCATACTGTTCTCCGCATCTAAGCTCCAAAGTTTACCAGTTCCCAGGAAATAGATCTCTGGTTTAAATGAGGCCCAAATCAATCAATCAACCAGGAAATAGATTTTTTTTTGCTGTTTCAAAATAAGAGTCGGTCTGCGCTCTAAGCTGAATATCGCTCCGAGACCGAATATCGTCTCACGAAGGTTAAAGTTTCTAACCTAATTGGAGAGATCGACTATCAGGTGCCTCAGAGGGATACCCCTGTGGGTATCCCAGGCTCACCCGCCTTCCCGCGTTGTCCTCGTTAACCACCAAATTTCATTTGTCCCTTTGTGTAAATTGTGTAAATATGTTTTTAGTGTGAATATCCCTCCACCGTCCCCCCCCCTTCCAGTTTATAGCTACATCCCCTCCCTTGGTGCATAAAGAGGTGAGCCTCCCACTAACACCGGGGTTCGAAAAGAAAGAAAATATTACAAAAAAATGTTTATATAAAACAAAAACCGTACACTAAAAATATTTTGCTTCAAGTCTAGTTATAAGATTATATTTAGGTAAAATTAGGTTAATTTAAAGAACATATATGTATATACTTCTAAACATTTCAAGTTGTGGGTAAAGAAGGCCCCACCTTCATTCACCCAGAACCCCGGGTAAAAGCCGGGGATCAAACAATGGGCAAAACCATGCCATATCGGAGAGGGGCTGACGGCCCCTCCAGAGCGTCGCACTCAAACCTGTCTGCGAAAAAGAACGACGAACCCCTCATAAGTTCATCATTGACAGGAAACCTGACTCGGGTCGTAGTCGATGACACAAAAGAACGCTTCTCGAAGCTGGACGCGAATATGATCGGAATGCAGAATATCCTAGGCAAGATAAGCAAAATAATGGACCTTCTCGAGCTGGAGACTGAAGACTGCTCGGCGCCCTCTAGTGGAGTCTGTGAACGCCTCTCTAAACTCGAGAACCTTTGAACAGCAATGAATATCCAACTGGATGAGCTGAGGGAGAGGATAAGAGGCCATTGATCCCTTAATCTGTTCGTGTGCTTCCGCCTTTAACCTCTCTGATAACATCGCTCTCCTCCCAGCCGAAACTCATAGCGCCTGAACACCAAGAAACGTTAAGAGGAGACAATACAATCGATGTGATGACCACAACCTATACAACAACGGCCCTCCATTCCCCTAACTCTTGAAAATGACATTCGATGCCAATGACAGACCGGATATTTGCCCATATAAGCTACGAGAAGAACTGGGCTCCATGACTGGCCGTTCAATTCTCCACATCACCGCAACAGTGACGATAGCTTCACCATTGAAGTAGACACAAAACATCAGTCTCATTTTAAAATCATACCACACCCAACTTTTTCCATGAGTTCAGGCCTGATTTACAACGAGGGTCTTCCGAGTGATGAAGCCGACGAGTTCATTACCGTACTCGTACAATACGAGGAATGTATAATTGAAGTGAAAATCGACCCAAAATTCAAACCAAGAAGAAACTCCACCACCGCCCTTCTGCTTAAATTCAATTGCCCGCCCCACCTAACTACATAGACACACCTTTCTTTGAAGCCAAAACCAAGGTTACACCCTTCGAAACACGTCCGATGCGATGCTATAAGTGCCAGAAATACGGACACACGAGCAGAGATTGCCACGGTAAGCTAAGATGCTCACACTGCTATCTAGACGACCACGATAAGCGAGACGATCCCTTGTCGTGCCCATCCAAAGAATCTCGCTGCTTTTACTGCGAAGTAAACGGCCACCCTACTGGACACGGACACTGCCCCCAGGACAAGATTGAGAGGGAGATCCTGCAATACCAAACTGAGCACAAAGTCTGGCGACGAGAGGCTGTGGCCGCGATTCGCTCCCCCCAGGCTGACCCTCCCACCCAGGAGAGAAGATCAGCATCATTCCCTACCCACTTCCTCATAACGGTTGTAGATAGCGGTGCAAACAAAGTTGCTCTCTCAATGAACCCATTCACCTTGATGAACTCGCTCTACAAACAACTGGGAGGCAGACTGATAAACATACCCCGACATTAAAATAAGTATCTGGCCCACGTCGTAAGTATCGAGCACACAACGCTGTACAAAGGATTAACAAAATAGACAAACTCAAAGTAACTGTCGAAATACATCCGTTCTTCAATGCTACAAGACTAATTTTATTTTATACACTTCCAAATACACTCCCATAACTGACCTAAGTGCTTTTGCAGCAGGTTAAGCGAAGGATTACGGAGTCATCCAACGTTTCCCTAGCAAAATGGATCAAATCACTTTACCAGGACACACCGGAATTCATGGTAATCCCGGGCTAACAGGGAAAAACGAAAACTTACCCAGTGTCGACATGGCCAGCATTGGGGTAAAAATGCCTGGAATACGGCCACGTCATCAAATACCGAGAGCCATACATACCCCAACGCTGTAAGAGGTGTGCCGGTAAGCATGAGTGAAAGGACTGCACAGCCCACCAACCTAACTGCTACCACTGCTCATGCCTCCATGAGGCATGTGATCGCGACTGCCCAAAGCAGATGGACTAGAAAGCAATGACAATCATACAAGAAATGACCGCAGAGACACACGAAAACAAGCCATCCAAATCTTTGACGACGAACAACCGAAACTCCCATAATTTAAATTACGTCAAAGCAGTTCAATCTGCAACTAAGTCTACCCCACCGGACGACACTCACGTACCGTTAACACAAACTATTGCCATGACCCCAACACCCCTCTCCAGTACTAACAATACCACAACCAGCCCAGCGACCGCCCTCGTAATTGAGGCGGGCGTTCAAAGCAACTTTTCCACCAGTGCATAGGAGAACACTGCGATGGATGCTGCCATGGTCGACCACGAGGAGAGGTCCATTAACCCGAATAACCCGAAATCAAAAGGCGAAGAGACGTAGATTCCATCGACGACGACCGCGGGGTACATGACGCCCTCTCGTCACGAAGCAAAAAGATTAACAACAGCCCACGAACAACAGCTCGCCTCGATCAGAGCGTTGAACAACTTCTGACTGTTCTAACTGCGACCGCACCCAGCAAAAACTCAAGTGAGGTACTCAACCATCAGCTAACATGCCCGACACCAGAACATCTCACAAGTGAGAACGACCATCGCCTGTGGAAGGACGCGTTGAAAATCTTCAACGTCGAACTGATACCCGAAACCACTGATTGACCCTGAACCGCACTCGACTCGAATTTTCCAACGACTACAACTCAGCCCATCAAAATAATTAAAAAAAACTCCATTGAAGAGAAACGCACTCGCTCAAGAAGCAAACACAAAGATCGCACTCCCTCGTCATCCTCCTCCTACAAGAGCACTCACAGCCGAGAACGCAGCGAGTCTAGAGAGATCATGTTCTACAGAAAGTGATAGCTCTTGCGAACGCTCTCGATTTAGGACACCTGCGTCTCATAGACACGAACACCTCGAAAGTTCCTACAAACCCTGCGACCGCTCCAGACCAACAAGATCTGGGCGGGAAACAGATCCGAAATGAACAACAACACAATACGTCAGTGGAATTGCCAGGGATTTAAAAGCAAGAAAAATTATATGTAATCGCTAATCTCCACCCATAAACCTTTAGTGGTAGGCCTTCAGGAGATCAAACTCCAAGACACAGCCACCATCATAATCCCTTAGTATGACATACACCGTCGCGAAGGTCACAATAATGTGACTGCACAAGGTGGAGTAGCACTTTTGATTAATCAAAGCATACCTCATCACCTCCTCCCTCTGAGAACAGAATTCCGATCTGTCTCAGTGAAAATATGTATCTCAAGACCAATTACAGTGGTATCTATCTACTCGTCACGAAACCACGACCTCACGGAGGCACCAATGACCAATCTGCTTTACCATCTGCATCATGTCGTTCTCCTCCTTTGTGACTTCAACAGCTACCAAGAAGTGTTGGGATTCGTGAGAACAGACCCCACGGGAGTGATAATGGCCAACACCATAGACACTCACAACCTGGTCCTTCATAACGACGGACAGCCCACACTGATCACCCTCGAAAGTGAACCCGCTATCGATTTATCAATCTGTTCCCCCACTTTAGCTCCCCAACTCGTTCATGGAGTCCTGCCTTCAACACACGACAGTGATCGCAACCCAGTGATTATATCGCTCCTTACTAACCGACCAAACAATCCTAACACACAGGAACTTCGATTCAACTGCCGGAATGACAGCTGGGAGGAATACTCGACACATGTCGCATGGGACGATGTGGAGGGCTTTCCCGAAGACATTTCAGAGCGCGACCTTGTCATACAACTATACGAGAAATTTCAAAGTGCAGCTGTCTCATGCATCCCCTTATATTTACCCTCAATATTTTTCCCAGAACCTTGGTGGTGCCCGGAGGTACAAGAAGCAATGGACCAGAGTGAAAGGATGAAAGGGGCCTTCTGCCGCGCACGTTCGCTCAGGAACCGAGTAGCCTGGAAAAGAGAAACTGTCGTGTTCCTCAAATTTAGCGTGAAGAAGAAGCGAGAAAGCTAGACCCTATTAGTTAACACCATCAATCGAAACATCCCTCTTTCCCAAGTGTTGGGAAAAATCAGACTTATCCAAGGTCGCCCCGAGCGACCTATCCACATACTTTCGGACGGAGACACTGTCTATTCTTCATACGCGGACATCGCAGACAAACTAGCTCAGACTTTCAGCCAAATATCGCTATCAACATATTATATGGGTTCTTTCCAGCGGGAAAGATCCTAAGAGAAAATGAGCATATCGACTTCACTTCTGCAAATGGAGAAATCTACAACAAACCGCTCTCCCTCCATGAACTACAATATGCTATCGACCACACGCGTCAAACCTCACCCTAGCCGGACCCAGTGCACATCAACATGATCAAACACCTTTCTGACAACGCTCTCCCGCACCTACTAAGTGTGTTCAATACGCTGTATTCAAACTCATTCATTCCCGAACAAATACGGGAATCCGTAATTATCCCAATACCCAAACCGGGAAAATGTCACAGCGAACCGCATAACTATCATCCCATTGCCCTAACTAGCGTTCTATGTAAGAATATGGAAAGAATGATAAACTCACGCCTAGTCGATTACCTTGAAATACATGCAAGCCTTAACAACATACAGTGCGATGGCCGTAAGCGCCACCCCAAAACGGACCACCTCGTACGACTAGAATCAGACATTAGACAGGCCTTCGTCCGGAGAGAACATGTAGTTTTCCATATTTTTAGACGTTGAAAAAACATACGGCACTTCGTGGAAATACGGGATCATGAAGGATCTCCACCGTAAAGGTTTGAGAGGTCGCCTATCACGTTTTATCCACCAATTTCTACAAAACCGCACTTCCAGGGTCAAGCTTGGCAACATTCAGTCTCCGTCATTTCCGCAAGAAATGGGCGTCCCCAAGGGAAGCGTCCTAATTGTCTCTCTTTTTATCCTCAAAATCGATTAGTTAGCCGACATTCATCCCCGAGACGGAAGACTGCTCTAATCACTATACGTGGACGACCTACAAATAAGCTACAGACACTCCAGCCTCATGGCAATTCAACATGAACTTCAGAAGTACTCAAGCCCAGTCGGGCATTGGCCTTCCCTTAACGGATTCCGATTCTCGCCCTCTAAAACTAAAAGCATGTACTTTACCCTTGTGCCCGGCTTACACATGAAACCAGCCCTAACGCTGCACAACACACTTCTAGTATACGAAGAAACTATCAAATTCCTGGGTCTTGTGTGGGACCGTAAACTCACGTCGCGACCCCACATTGCAGCCTTGGCAACTCGCTGCAAAAGGTCGACGGGACTTTTCCAATCGGTAACATCCCTGAAATTCGGTACCGACATGGACACCAGAATGACGTTGTTCAGAGCAATAATGCGATCGCCCATGGACTACGGAGCCATTGTCTACGGTTTTGCAGCCAGAACTACTTTCGACCATCGCAAACAATGCTTTGCGTAACACAACCGGCGCTTTCCGCTCCACCCCAATCCGATCCCTTAACGTGCTCGCTAACGAGCATCCACTTCCGCTCCGGCGAGACGAACTTTCGCTACAATACCATTTTAAGACTGGAAGTCTAATCAACAACCCGGCAATCGGCCACATCACCAACATATCCGATAAGCGCCTTATCGCGGCTAAAAAGAATATATGCCCACCGTTTCCCCTACGTGTGAACAACCTTCTGACCTCGCTGAACATCAATCGTTGAGCTATTAAGCCTTCATTCTCCTACCGATTTCTTCAAATTAACAAACTAACATGGATGATCAACCCACCACTGGTCAAGCTAGACCTGCAAATGTACCCTAAAGCAACTACACCGACCAAAGCGTACCGGCAGGAATTCCTAAGACTACTTGAGGAAGAATATTTTGAGCAACGTCATATATACACAGACTGCTCCAAAACCGCGGGTGGAGTGAGAGCCGCCGCTGTGTGCGGGGACATCCCACTCTCAGCCACCCTCCCACAAGAGACCTGCGTGTTCTCTGCGGAGCTCCACGCACTCGAACTAGCCATCTCTATTGCCAAAACAGATCGCGTCCCCAAATACGTCGTATTCTCAGACAGTCTGAGTGTCCTCGCCCAGCTTAGAACACTGCACTACGAACATCCAGTTCTACGTAAAGTGCAGCACGATCTCTTTGTGATGTCCGTAACGGGTCAGGCACTACGGGGGACTCCGGTGGAACGTGGAAGCAAATACAAATACAAATTCGGGTCAGGCAGTTGAATTCTGCCGGATCCCCGGACACGCGGGAATAAGAGGAAACGAACTTGCGGACTCCTTGCTAAACTGGCATCTACTCACCAAGAAAAAAAAATTGCGATACATTACCGGGACTGGTTCCCTTCCATCAACTTCCATATAACATCCCGATGGCATAAAATATGGCAACAGAATGGACAAAAAATGATTTCAGTCAAACCCTTAGTCGGAAAATGGGAAACAGTTCACCAACAGAAAAGACCTAGTGTTCATCAACCGCTTGTGCACGGGACACACGTGGATAACTCACAATCACCTGATGGATGTTGACATAGGACCAAACGCGCCACCTTGCCCCTATTGCCACCAAGTGGCTATCCGCGTGAAACACTTAAACTAATGGATTGCAACGCACTCGCGGCAGCCAGAATAGCGTTCCTAAATCCCCCGTGCAACCTACAAAGCATACTCGCTGACCCAACCTACCGCTTTCGGAGAACATACCAGACTATACGAAGCTGTCTAAGCCCCAAACACATGAGCAAGTGAGGCCGTCTCTCCACCCCATTACGCACAGAGATAACTATACATTTACAAAGATACGCGTTAACTCTTTACTCTCATGTACGCGTTTGTATGCGAATGTGCCACAATTGAAATATGTTCTTGATTTCATCTTGACAAGACTAATATTTTCGCACGCGAAGCCGCGAGAACTTGCCTGAATCAAAGACGGTCGCGCCCTACGGCTGAGCCTATTATGACTCACGTTGAGGCTCTGGTGGGAATGAGGCCCAAATCAAATCCTCACTACACCGATTGGGTACTATCTCCTCAGTACACCGATTGGGTACTATCTCCTCAGTACACCGATTGGGTACTATCTCCTCAGTACACCGATTGGGTACTATCTCCTCAGTACACCGATTGGGTACCATCTCCTCAATACACCGATTAGGTACAATCTCCTCAATGCACCGATAAGGTACCATCTCCTCAATACACCGATTAGGTACTATCTCTTCAATACACCGATGTTTCTGACACTTCGCTATCGTGTAGGGGAGTAGAGAGTCACGCATCAATTTAGTAGACTGTGACGAGAACAACACATTTGAATCAAGGAGGTAATTCGGTGGCCACAAGAACGCAGCTTCAATAAGAACATTTATACTCAACACATCAGACACAACATCAAGTTAACCCCACAGTAAGACGCTGACGATGATTTGGCCAGGGAAATTTGTAATTTTACTACCTACCATTATACCTGTATACACTGTAAATCCGTAAAATCCTTAAATCTAGTAAGAACATTTAAATAAAACTTCACTATTCGTAATCTACTATTAAACTGGACAACGTCACTGAAAGATCATCGAAGGCTTGAAAGATTCCGTACATCCTACTCTTCATCCACGTTCGCCCGCACCATCAAGTTAAGCCCAGCTCTCCAGTAGCCTTACCATCGGGCTAAGCCCAGCTCTCCAGTGCTACCTCATGGCCGGAAACGAATTGAAAATTTGCTGAAACCTTTTTTTAATATAATGCACGCTATTAACCCAACACAGTTTTGATTAAAATGTATTACAGCAGTTATTTATGAAGTCTCCGCTTCGCAGATTTTCAATGATTCGATCTGAACTCTACCCTTTATGATAAACTCAACAAATTATCTGATTCCGGATCAAACCACAGTTTGCCCGTCATCCTTCAATCCGTTTAATTTTGAATCGATCTTATGTTTTGGGCTGAATCCAGTTACACAGTACTATTTTCAAAGCTTTCAACACACCAAAATAAGTATACTAAGGTGACGTCAATTTATAGTTAACACCTAAATATGTGGATTAATAATTGTCCGTGTAACATATTTATGACCACGAACACGGAAAAAAATGCCCTAGATATTTCGAATACTTGATGCAATTTGTCACGCTCTGCTTGCGATTTTAGTCTCAGCGCAATAGGATTTCCATAACATGCAACGTATTGGCTTCAAGTTGTGCCGTGGGTAATGCTGTGAACGGCAAATTTGATCGGAAGTTGATGACCTGAAAAGAGTAGATTCAGGATGCAACCGAACATATTCTCTCCGTGCAGACGCTAGCAATTTGGCCCAACGTTTCCCGCGTAACGTCGGCGGCCAAGCGGAGATTTTTGAAGGAGTTGTGCTTGAGGTTCCGATGAACGGATAACAGATAACCGAAAACTTGCTCGCGCCCTACGAGGGAACCTATTATGACTCGCGTTGGGGCTCCGGTGGAAGTGAGGCTCAAATCAAATGCAAAAATTTGCCAATAATTCTCTCTAATAAGTGTTTCCGGTGGAACATGGAAGCAAGTAATAAATAAATCCAATAAGTGTTGGGGAGGGAAATTGATGAAGTCCTCAATATTTTGGATCCCTTTTTTACTTTGAATCGACATTTTTCTATACACCGGAACAGAGCTGCAAAATCAATTTTGCACATCTGGTTGAAGACTGTGAAAAATGATCAATTGCAAACACATCGAATCTGCAGTCTTTAACAAGTTCTCCTCCGACACTTGTGGTGCTTTTTTTTCGCCTAGCCCGATACATGTTTGCAGCTATTTTTTCTACATCACCATGAGGAGTTGCCCGGTACAAGGTAAACCATTTTTTAAGCTATTCTTCTGGAAGTCTATTTGTAACTCCTAGCAAACTACCCAACTACCCAACAAAGCGGCGCGCCACGTTTTGCCACGATCCTTGAGGTGCACAGAGCCCATAGTCCTGTTGCAATCACCTTTAAATGCTCTCCTCTCCTACAACCTTTCACTGCATTAATTAATTTCAGGACGTTACCTCAAGGACAGTTCACAGTTTTTTTAGATTTACGAATTTTAAAACCTTGATTCACTAACAGTTTTGTTGACTGATGTATCTATTTAATCTTCAAATGCATTCGAAAATAAGGCCTTCAATCTTGATCGCGCATAAATTTCATTTCAATCATATCCAGTGTCCACTTTCATCAGCGCAGTCGGGTAAGATCGTGCATTTTGCAAATGGTTCCAAACGGTTCCCAAAATGTGCCGACGTTCTTAGCGAACACTTTGAATAAATGAAAATAGTGATAAATTCTAATTCCCTCTCGCGTTTAAGGCTCAACAAAATAAAAGTTACATCGTATATGGCAACCATTCGTGTGCATCCTTCTACCCTGGCTTCAGATCTCTCGATCTTTATCATTCTCGCGTCATTTTGCTCATCTACGCATTATTCATCCTTGACCCGTGTTTCCGTGCTTTTCTTGATCAGCAACTGGTCCCTGGCCACCCATGGAAGATGATCAGGTGTCTTCCGACTTAGACTCTGTAGACAGGGCTCCTCTGATCCCCCGCCGACTGAGGGGCAGCTTCGGAGACATGGGGGGCCGCGAGTGAGGCGTCACCTTGCGGCGGGTGTAGTCCTTCACGTGGTACCACACTATCCCTTCACCCACGCATGCGATGACCGCGTCCTGCACACAGAGAGAACAGTCTGAGTGCACGACGTAAGACTGTATGTCATTCACGTTGATCGAACGTAGAACCCACAATGTCTAGTAAGTGATGGTCTATGCGTATTAGTATAGTGAGTAAAAATCTACGCATTTTACGATCCACAAATGACACGAGCAAACATTTTTCCGTGCGGAGAAATTGGATAGCCGTAGTTATTACTCGAAAAATAATATTAGAGATCTAGTATTGTTATCCCTCGCCAACTAGTTTGTGTTCCATGGCAAATACCACCTGGAACTCTAACCAATATTGGCTTTAAAATAGCCACGTAAGGGGTCGAATATAGCCTGCATCAGTGCCTTTCCAGGAGAGTAAAATTTACCTAACAAAGGAAAGAAAGGTAAATGCTCGCTCAATTCAAATGCTTCTCGTTGGTCTCTAATATCAAACCACCCAGGCCCATTATTGGCGAAGTGATTGTTGGCTGGTTTATGAATTCAGCTATTAGTCTTGAAGAAGTATTGCCACGAAAGCTTACCTTGTCGAAGCTGAAGATCATTGACAAAAACATTCCAAAAATCGATGGCAGTGAACGGGAAACTCCGGTAGCAATGGATCAATCAAATCCATGACTCCGGTAGCAATGCGTATTTTGTCGTTTGCCATGATCGAGACAGGTATTTTGTCGTTTGCCATGATTCTATACAACATCACGAGAGTTGCCCGGTCGACACCTTATTGCCATGATGATACTGAGAGGAGAATTCCCTTTGAAATTTGGCCTCGAGTCAGCTGGGCTATAAGGCTGGGTTTACACATGAGCGTAGAGTCATACACGTGACTCTGAAATTTAATAATGTTTTAAAATACAATGAGTGTTGCCGCGTTTGGGCTGGTCTTAGGTGTAGACCGGGTGGCGGGAACAAAATGCGTGGCTGTAGTTTAGAGAGAGATAATCGGGAGCCTTTCAAGGGAGCCCTGTTCCTTACTTGTGGTAAATTCTTCTGGAGTTCTGGTTGAGTTGTTGAAAAGCAAGGTTATCTGTAGCCTATTTTTAAGTCGTCCACGTATAGTGAAGAGAGCCAGTCTCTCGTCATGGGAAAGATGCCTGACGCGGATCGATTTTACTGATATAAAGAGTGGCCCTGGGGACGTCCACTGAGGGACGCCTTTGCTAGGGATAAGATGGTGACGGAGTGTCACAGACCTTGAACTCACGATTCGACAGAGATTGGTGGATAAAACAACGTAGAAGGTCTCTGGCTTGTGCGTTGAAGCTAACGTGATGTTTTTTTTCAGGTTGTGTCTTGTGCTTTTTGGACGTCCCAAAAATGGAAAACACGTGCTCCCCCACGAACGAAAACCTGTCGAAGGTCATCATTCTAACCGAACAAGATAATTTGTCGTAAAGAGTTCTTTGTTCCCGCCGCGCTCCCTACGTGGGAGCCTATTATGACTCACGTTGAGGCCCGCGCACTGCGGGGAAGCCTTTTATGATTCACGTTGAGGCTCTGGTGGAATTGAGGCCCAAATCAAATTAAATCCCGCCGCGCTGGATAATGTTGAGGCATGCATTAATTTCTAGGCTGAGGGCATGATTTCATATTTGGTTCCATCTGTGTACTGTAGACGCTGATGAGAGCACTAAGACGCAGCTAAGAGCTACATCTTTGTGCAGGAGTGTCTTGGTTATCATGTTTAATATCAATTCATGTTTGTGTTCTTTTGGTCTACGTCTCAGTTGAGTTTCATTTGATATTAGTACATCATAAATTAGCTTGAGATCTTACCTGGTCTAGTTTCGTTAGCTATCTAAGATATGCAATTGAATTGCTAATTAGGTGCCAGTAACTAATTTCAAGGTCTGTAAGCAATTTCAGCGCCAGTAACTAACTTCAGTGCCAGTAACTATTTTCAGTGCCAGTAACTATTTTCAGTGCCAGTCACTAATTTCAGCGCCAGTACCCAATTTCAGCACCAGTACCCAATTTCAGCACCCGTAACCAATTTCAGCGCCAATGAGTGCCTTCCCACAAAAAATACTGATTTGCTTACACAACAATAAAGCATTCTAACGAGTGAGCAAACATGAAAGCACGAGAGTATTTCAACGCGACTCTTTAGCTCCTCTTTGGATAGTTGAACTTTACTAAACTGCAAACAATCAGTACTCTTTCAGATCGCGGGATGAAGAGAACCTGTGGCTTCTAAGCCACGACACTGTAGTTAGTTTTTCTGTCCAGATTGTAGACACCTATGAGAAAAAACGCCCTGTCGAATAAATTGACGTAAACAGAGGCAAAACAGAAGATGGCCAACAATATGGGACTGAGAATGATGCAATATGAGTCAAAATTTGAGAACTCGAGATCCTAATAATCCTACTATGGAGCTGTAGCCAGTTCGAACGTTTTGCCACTCTATTTTTTTCTCTGGTGAAATATCTTCCACTTACAAATTGGCTTTGTAGCAGAGCAAAAGGCTTCACGATTTCTCGTAAATATTAGGTATACCTGAACACATATCTCTGTAGTCCTCGCTTCCAGGTCGGGACGAGAAGGCATCAGGTAGAGGATGTCTCCTCCTACGGCAGCTGCCACGGCGTATCCTTCCCTGTTACAATGATGCAGGTAAAGTTGCATTAGATAGAGGATGTTGTTTCCTACGGAGCTGCTGCCCGGTGTATCCTTAATTGTAAACGATATAAGAGAAGTGTCGTCTAGCAGAGGATGACTCGTGCTACGGGCACCTGTCGTCACGTGACGGGAGTATATCCATACAAACCTCCTCAGCCAAGTTTCGTGGCGCTGAATAATTTATTCGAAATGGTAACGTCCCTTAATCACTCCAAGAGTACTGCGGTGGTTTTAGCAAACAGTGTTGTTTCAAATTACATGACTATTTTTTTATATAATTCAACTACGAGCTTTGATTACGGGGAAAAGTCTGATGTGCACGACATATTTCAACAATTAAAGCATGAGCCGTGATAGTAATTCACCAAGTCGTAAACATTTCCCTGTGACGAATAAGTCCGAAACAAAAAAAAATAGCTTAGAAATCATTACAACATGAAAAAAGTTGTCATGCGCTTGCGTTCCCTCACTTAAGGGAACAGAACTATTTTGAAAAGTCGATATAGATATAGATATATAGA
>SDVV010011681.1:0-15752 GCA_016164225.1 Gammarus roeselii | reverse complement strand
ATATGAAACTGACAGCCTTGTCTCGACTGAACAGGGCATTAGCTAGGAGAGTTTACAAAATATGACTAATGAAAATGACGCAAGAATATAGTTTAGAGAGCACTCCAATAACGTGAATAATCTCATATAGTAAAATAAAAAGTTGTGAATAAAAGTAACTACTCACAAGCAATCTTCAAAAACAAGAATATAGACTAATCGGCACATAAAAATACAAACTGAAGACGAAAGACACTAACCTATCAATACATGAGAAGAATGCGCAAGGAAATAATCTATTGAGCATCTGTGCACAAGATTTGATTCGAGAGCCCCGGCTTTCTAGTGCACTGGAGTCAATGTCCTTCTGGCACCGTACCTGATGTACCCAGGCTAATGATCCCAAAAAAGTGATCAACACATCAGAATGATCGTCAGCGGTAGACTGTAGATGAAGTCGGAGTAGGTCACTTGTGGGATATATTCCTGATTATCGCAACATAACAACAAGAGTACAGTATTTACTCTTGATGGGTTACACATATCACCAGAAATACCTAGCAGTGCGCACTCCTTTCTGGCACTCCGATCAAAATTGCTATTTATTCTGGCACTATGATAAAAGTTGCTTCCTATCTAAATGCACAATAGTATTTTCCGAGCGCGCATCATTGAGTTCATTCAAGTCAAAACACTATGCAGCCTTGCGAGCGGCGAAGAACAGTGTTGCTTTGGGATGGGTAGCGGGCAAGCAGATTTTAGTTCTGCAGTGAGACATGTCTGGTAGAAGTACCTTGAGAAAGGAAATGATGTGTTTCGGCCTACATGGATCTAAAAACGGTGATGTGGGATAAGGACGCTGCGTATGAATGGAGTGAGTGGCCGGAATTTTCTCAGAAGCTGTCTAGAGCTTCTATGTGAGCGGCAGGGCAGGTGTGAGCGAAGGGAGAGAGGTCAGTGTTTGCTAATCATGAAAGGTGAGACGAAGGAAAGGTAGCATCATATTTCTCAGGCTGTTAAGTCTCTACATAGATGGCGTAGTCAGTAAGTAGAAAGCGAGTGTGATGGGTTGGGGTTTGTAGTTGTTGGAAGCAAATAGGCGAAGTTGGCAGTTGAGAAGTCACTATTTGTGGATGATACGGTACAGGCGGCAAATTTTGTAAAGTTATGTAGGCTGGTCTCGAGGCTTGGTATGGTGTGTGAGAGGTGGAATCTGCGAGTTAACGCGCTTAACATAAACAAATTGAGATATTCAAAGAATGACAAGCAAGCGGAATCAGTAATGGCCTAAATGGGTTATTGCCTAAAATAGAGATGACAATTGTTGTGGTAATTGGCACACTCCAATTGGAGAGCGGGTTATTTATTTTCAAAATTTAAATATTCCATTGTGTGTTTTTTTAAGATTATAACTCAGGAGCTACCAAGTGCTCTTCTCCTCTAAGAGCTGCCAAGTGCTCTTCTCCTCTAAGAGCTGCCAAGTGCTCTTCTCCTCTAAGAGCTGCCAAGTGCTCTTCTCCTCTAAGAGCTGCCAAGTGCTCTTCTCCTCTAAGAGCTGCCAAGTGCTCTTCTCCTCTAAGAGCTGCCAAGTGATGTTCTTCAAGAAACGTCACGTGCTTGAAAGACTTTATTATTCAGAACACCTAACGGAGGACCGCTGCCCAGGGAACTGGCGAGGTGCTCTACAACTTAAACGTTTACTAAATTTTCATAAATCGTATGCCTACTTTGATTTAGACTCTATATCTCTCTTCGATGTCTCACCTTGAGGAGCCATAGGCTCTTCAAGGCACCACAAATACACAGAAGCCTCATTCTTTTAACCACTTGGGGTGCGTCTCTGCCTATTTAACTGGATGTGGTGCTCTTCAATTTTTTACGCATATTTCCAAAATATCATGACTCATGTTCGTTTTGATTTGGACTCTATACATAGTTGGGGGTTGAGAGGCGAATGGGCATGTCCGTCTTTGCTGAAAAGGATTCGAACAGTCTGAGATGCAACCGCCTTAAATCTAAATGTTTCTCTTCCTTCCCATCTCCACTCGCCGCCATCACCTAATTGTCAATTTGGCAATCGACCATTTTACTCAAAGGCTAGAACGGATAGTAGAAGTGTGGCAGATAGTAGGGGCTGATCGTGCTACCCGTGGGTCAACTCTTTTTCTATACTGTTAACCTTCCATTTTCTGTACATATTCGTGAAGAAATTCTAACACTTCGCCGACTATCCCCCAGTCTTCCTTCAAGGAAACCACTCGACTTGGGTATTTGTGCTCGTTTTGTTTCCTAAATTTAATCTAATCTTCTTTAATCTAATCTATTGGCCCAACCTCGATTGATGCCCAGTTTAATGGCTGTGAACTGCTGTTAGATTTCAACTAAGTTTGCGTCTCACTGCAGCCGCTGTGCTTTTACCGTTCCAACTCAATAGGGCAGTGGATTGACCAACCCGTGCTTGCCGAACTGTTTTTTGAAGGTGTTGGTGTTACCACTTACCACATCATATGGTAATCGGTCTAATGGTGGAAATAATCCTTGGCGACTGTTGTTCAGATGAGTTTCTAATGGATTTTTTGTATAATGCGATGGTTATAATCTATATCAAAGAGCCCTTCGAGGCTGGCCTTGGTAAACTATTGCTATAATGCAAGATTTCTATGCGTTATTCCTTGATTAAATCGTCTTCTTTCCAGTGATATCAGCCTTATTTCTTCAAGTCGTTGCGAGTATGTCTTTGTCCTCAGGTCTGGTATGATTTTATTGTTCGGCGGGGAATTCGTTCCATCTTTTTGACGTCCTCTAGTGTGTGCGAGAATCAGAATTAGATTACAAGTCCATGTGGGCTTTACGAGTCAGGTATTCATCGGACACATAATAGCCATGTGCTTATAGTGAAAACTGGTGGATTCTGAGTTTAAAATTTTATGGTATTTCTTGTAGCCAGCATCCACCTGGCTTCTCTATTTTAGATCTTTAATTATGAATATTCCAGGATCTTGCTGTTCAGCCATCAAATTGTCGAATTATCCTGTGTAGGCTGCAATATGAATAACTTTATTTAACAACATTCAATTTCATTGTCACTTTCCGGCCCTGTCAACTAGTTCATTTAGGTCACTTTGACTAGATATGTGATCCGGCTTGATGTCCGCTTCGTGACAGGGATTGGTGTTGAGGCGAATGTTGATATTAAGCTGATGTTCAGGTGTCAAGATCATTGATGTAGTTTATGAATGGCACGGGCATGAGAACAGGTTTATGTGACATTCCACACAACATTTTTTGTTTCCTTTACATGTAGAGAACCAGGGTGTGCAGTTCAGGAGCCAGTTGTGGAGCTACCTTGATCTTTTTTATTTACTCTGTGGTGGTTCACTGTTTCCAACAGTTGTTCGTTAGGCATGTCATCAAACGCTTATCTTAAGTCGAGATAATATGGTCTCATCGTTCACATTGTATTTTCTATGATTTTATTGACAACAATCAAGAATATTTATGCGAGAGTATAATTCACTTATGTATCCATGTAGAGTATCCTGAATTTCATTTTTATCTACGTTATTCCGTTAAGATGGCTTGTTATTAGTCTTCACAATGTTTTGCCGGCCACAAACATGAGACTAATCAATTTTCGTCCTCATGAGGATTTCATAACTCGTATATCTATTTTAGCTAAACTCTAGATCAGCCAAAGGCATATATATTCATAGTAGAGGTCTCTCCAACGCCTCAAAAGAAAACTAACAACTGTCTTCGTTCTCAACTTAATGGCAGATCCTGTTCCAGAGCAGTGGTCGGTGCAACAGGAATAATTTGTCTTCTTTTCTACATCAGTGATCCGGGGCTGGACCCAGTGTTGCAGTGAGCAGAGCGACCTAACTCCCTCCCACAGATTTCGAGTCTTCGTTATGCCTAACATGGAGATGACCACTGTTGACACAGCTAGAAACACTCCGCTGGAGGGCCCATTGTCAACACAAGGGCATTTCAGTCCTATGCCATTTTCTGAATGTAAAAACCTTGCGATTAAACTCCGCGTTTCTGCGCGTTATGAATCCAACTCCGGAGCGGCCAAGGGCACCTCTACATAGGCACCTCTACTCCGGAGCGGCCAAGGGCACCTCTACTTCCAGGCGATGATCTTCTGGCATCTTGCCTTGAAGTGTAAAATGGTCTTCCAAGAACAACATGAGCGTCGGAAGACAAATAATTTATTTGGCCTCAATAATAAAACTATTACTGCATGACCTAGGAGATGAGGTAATCGCTCACAATTTTGTACATGGGTTCAATAACCATTGTCGGCCACACATCGGATACATTGCACAAGGTAATAATTACAACACGTATCTAAATTCTTCGGATTTAACATCCTTCATTGCCATCATAATTGGCTGTTATCCTTCAAAAAGTCATGCCGTTTATCTGTTTGGGTTTTGGTAAGCAAATGCGGATCTGACAGCAAAAAATGCTGACCGCATAAAAGCCTCCTTCCATCTTTAGAGTTCGAATCCGCTAATAAGGGGTCTGAACTATTTGTGCTTAACAAATATCGCTGTTACGAGGGTAATGTTTTTTGCAAGAGTACAGAAACCCATGGTCGGCCACACCTCGGACGTGCAACTCACAGTAAAATCAATTTTTATTTATTGGAACAGTGGTTTGACTTGGACAAAATCACAATTGCCTTTCACTGTCAAGCCGAAATGGGATTCGTTGTCGAAACAAAATTTTCCCTTCTTTACGATATTGTTGTAACGACGTAATGATTTTGTCATCCCTGGAATGATAACTATTTTCTCCGTGGTAAGTCACAGTATACGCTTCCTTCAGCCAGACCCTGCATTTTATGATCCATTTGGGGCGATCGTGAAAGCTGTTTTATAGGGGCCACCATCTCACAGGTGGCCACCATCACACCACCATCCCACAGGTGGCCACCATCACCCCACCATCTCGCAGGTGGCCACCATCTCACCACCACCTCACCACCGTCTCACCAAAATCTCACCACCATCTCACAGGTGACTACCATCTCACTGCTTCTTGTTGGATGTGAGAGGCATTACGATATTTCCTGTTCTGGTCAAGGTAACATTTAACCTCGGTTTGTGGGTCAGATTGGGGAAAAATATGCATTCTATGTATAACCAAAATTTCAATCAAATGGATCATAATTGCGAGAGAGCAAGGAGGGAAAAAATATGTCTCCGTGGATCACGGTATCGTTCAGTGACCTGTTATGTAATTGAATGATTAAGTGAGTTCAATGCATTCTAAAAAAAATCGATAACATTTTGGGCAAACTAAAATCGTACCGATTTTTTCCACTCTGTACATAAGTTTCTGCAAATACGGAAGTTGCTAAAACTGCTAAAAATGCCTTACAATTTGATTAAATATACGGAGGTAAGGATGATCGAGTCAATCGCGTACCCAGGTAATGTGCAACAGTCTCTATTCCGACATGATGTTTGTTCGAGTTTTGCAACTCACAGTGGCCTGAAGAATGGAATACTGGCTACCTTCCTAAATCTACGACCGCCTACTCCCATGCCTCCCTCCAGCGTAATAGCAAGCTTCAAGAAGCTAATTCTTACTTGCATATCAGTGGGATAGATAGCACATGTCAGCAAATTCTTAAGTGGAAGTGATGTTCTTTCGCTTTGAAGTAAAGTTGTCATGAGCGGCAGTAGAAATTGCCGTTTTTAAAAACTAGTTTCTACTTGCATCAAGAAAACAAAAAAGTGTTTCAACAACGATTGAAGCAAAAGGCAGCAGAACTATTTAATAAATTCAGATCAAGCTTTTCACTTCACCTTCGCACTTAAGAACGTTTTGATCCCAAATAATCCACACCAACCAAGACGCCTGCTCTGTAGAAACTGGAATTGCCTTCAACTTATACATTCCAGCCATTTTTGTTGTCTATGAGTGAAGTCATGCAATATTCCAATGTGTGAAGTACTATTTGGACCCAGTCGGATCCAAATGTCTGTCATCATTTCTTTGCGTGTAATGTTTCATTTCTCTTGATTTATCTAAGACATTTCCTTCTCGAGCTGCGAACGGTTAAAATGTAGAAGCCGGTTCTAAGAGCTCATTCCCGGTCCCACCTTCGAGTGAAGAAATTGCTGCAACTTGAAGTACCCCAAACTTGATGGTAAGGACAAAAGTTACAGTTGCATGATTGGTAGCTCGTCGCTTGGGCGATATCACAAGACCAAGTATCGCTAATACTTTGATAGTCAAAGTTAGCAACTCCGGCGGAGTGCTGACTTGTTCATAAACTTGAGAAGTGGAATCTATTCATTGTAGTGATGCAGGAAGATGGCCGATAGCGACTATCCAGCGTGATAGTTAAGCTGAGAGATATCTCGCGTCCTATTATATTATACTTTGGTCTTATGAGGGTCAACTCCATAACTTTCAAAAATAATCGAAAGGTATTGTTCAAACATGTGCTTTTCAATTTGCGCATAGACGTGGCGAATCGATCTCTCTGAGCGACCCACCAGAGGTACTGAAACGGTGTGACCAACTTGCCTTCCATGAAGCATCGCCGTGCAGAAGGCCACAGCAGAGGGGTGAGGTTGAGAACACTGTAAGCGAAAATGCAGTGGACGTTTATGTTATGCAGAAGAAATCAAGGCTAAGTGAAACATTGTACTATAATCCATGACCTGCAGTATCTGAATGAAAGTTCTCTCCAAATGTTTCAAATTTCGCTTGTCTCTTCTGAACATTTTTTTTTCTGACGTGTCATAAGTTAGGGGTTGCCTCATTTTGATTGTATTTGATGAACTCATCTACTGTTGAGCCAGAATTTCTCATTACATTTTATAGATAAAGGACAATGTGTCGCATTTTTTATTTTACGATTTTTGTTTAATCGCGTTTTAGAAAGATAATTCAATATAATGACCACACAAAATATGGGCACATCGGTTACAAAGCATATGAGCAGCTCTCAGTTTTTCTAACAATACCCCATCCCCCAAAAAATATTACTTGTCTCAAAAACAATTATTTTGGTATTTGTCCCGACCAAAGGTCATAGAATTTCAGACTACATATGTATACTACATTTTGGCACTCAAGCTGCAATAGTGAAGGAGTTCACCCAATAGGGAAATGATCCACTTGAATATTTTCGCATGGGTCATAACCCAGGTTAGTTGGCAGGCACGTGTATGATCAGTTGACCAGTGATGTTGGATGGAGCGTAGGAAGCGAGCTCGGAGAAGTGCTTTAACGAAGATGAATATTTCTTGAGCTACATTACAGGCAAAGGGAAACAGTCAATAAGGATTGATTTTGTGATGGAAACCCACGTTTTTAATTGAATTGTTAATGCTTGTTCATAAAGCTAATAATGGGTGAAACAAAAAATAATGGTCGCATATAAACGTTCAAAACGCAACAACTAATTGACGTATAAAGTAGCCCTGATTTAATTTTTGTGTTTAACAAGTGGTTGAAATGGCTATCCTGCTGCTGAATAAAACGGTTATCCGTTTTTTAAAATTGAACATTAGTGCAACAAGAGCATTGTGGTCGATGGAAGAGATTACATCTCGGATGTGTTGTCGGATACTTGGCTTTAGGGCATTGGTTTGCTTTGAAGACCCTCTGTGGGACATATGCCATGAGAAAAGAAGGCAGAGGAAACAGGTCATGGGACCCGAGCTGACATCGCGATGTCAGATCGGTGGAAAACGATGTTGTTTTTTGAATCGGTGTTTCAGCCAATTGCAGCAAAATATGTCTGAAGTTGCACCAACTTCTTGGAGCGCAACATAATGATAAATGTCGACAAACATTATATTATCGATTGTTTCAATATATGTTTCGATGTACACATTGCGAACGTTTCTCGCCTCAGCATCTTCAAAAAAGTATGACCCTCACACTTTAAGGGAACTTAAGCCACCCAAACAGTCACCTAGGTGAGCACAACGGCTTCTTGAACACCTCTACCCGGTCTCAAGGGCTCCATTTACGAGAGATATCTTCATTAATGAAGCAATTTCAATAATGTGACTCGCATCGAGGAATTTTTAAAGTATTCGCATGGATTCATTCGTCTTAGGACATTTCATAAATCCTTGACAGAAGAGTTATCCTCTTTCTTTGTCATTGTTTGAGAGCTGCTGTGATGTTTTCAGTTCAAAAAGTTTAATCTGAGACCAATTTTTGGAATCCCCCTGCCACAATCACGACTGATCCCTAGCCCAGCAGCCAATTTCTCTTTGCTTCAGACCTTGCAGGTTATGACTTTGTCAGACCTTGTCAGACCCTTGTTTAGCTTATGCATGCAACTATTTGATCTCCATTTGCTGACTACAATGCGGGCAGTCTTAATATTTATATCCAAGTTGTATTCATTCACAAATTATCTTTTTACTATGATTGGAGAAATATTTTTGTTCAACAAAAAATACTCGCTGCTCACTAGAAAGTTACCCAACATGCACAGACAAATTTTTCCTCAATGCTTTTATCGACTGTCATTTATAAAACTTCAGGTAATATCTTTTCTCGTATTAAGTTTCACTTTCTACGTCAAATCAATTTTGAGTCAGGAACGTTTACTTCCGACCAGATTTTTTTATTCACCCTGTACAATAACTTTATTTTTCACTCTGTTCCTATTATATATGTCTAAAGAGGTTAAAGAATATTTGTCTCGCATTGAATCATACGGTATATTAGGCTGCATAACTTTGGCTGAAAGTGCTTAACGTTAGCATCAGGTAAACTCTTTATACGTCCGTCGCCAAAACAATCCAGATACGAAAAAATATGTAATATTGATTCTTTGAAGGTTCCTTGGAGAGCAGTCGCCCATGAACCCCCGCTGCCACGTTAGGCTTCATGTTAAGCAATACGTGCATGTTATTTCAGTTACATATAATACGGTAATGGTATTTTGAATTTTATCCTGCAATTTCATCAACCTAATCATTTTTTCTGAACTTTCATTGAACTGGATGTGTTGAATCACCGATAGGAATAAAAAGGCTGATGATTGGTTTAATTGAAAGCTGCTAAAATATAGCCCCTATACATTTGTTATTTCATCCTCAGTTAGGTTATAGTCCGACTGACCAAACTACAGTTGTGAAGTGCCGAAAAATTACTCAGAAACCGATAGAAACGCTCAGGTTAAAGCTTCATTAAACTAGTCTGAACAAATTTTTTGTGGGGTATTATTTATAATTCATGAGGGATTAGGGGAGACTTTAAATAACGTTTACACAACGAAAGTACGCGCAACTCTTCAAATAGATACTCTCACTTCTCGTCTCATTAAAAATGTCTGCAAACATTTTCCTCTAGACCAGCTACTGTGAAATACAAACGAAGTGCAGGTGATCTTGGTCTAACCATTGGGGGAAAAATGAGGCAGCATCTTTATATGTGGACGATCTCACACTTTAATGCTGGTCTATAATGTCGAAGTGCTTGTTGAGATTTAACGAATTCTGTTATAAGGATGAATGAAAGGAAAAACTAAAAAAATTCCGTTTGGGACTTCAATTTAAACAAATGCTGGGCTGTGTTTTAAAATTCATAATTCGTAAGACTTCAATAGTTATTTATTCACACACATCAAAATAAATTGTCTTGGCTCGAAAAGTATGGAGAATTTACACGAAACTAATACTTTGCTCACATTTGTTTTGAATATCTGAAATTGATGTAACATACTCTTCATGGATCAATGGTGTCACTTCGCTCGAGTAAATTGATCTCCAACCAGATAACAAATTTACATCTCCCGCAGTGATGAAGTCACGGTCGCGTGAAGGGGAATGAAACCGCCGTGAGAGACGCTAAACCCCTCATGCAGGAGTTAACCTCTCTTGCAGACGTCGTAGGTACAGTTCTGCTACTCTCTTCTTCTTTATACCTTTGATGAAGTTTCCCCTCATTACAGAGGAGCCGTGCCTCCCACAAACGCAGTCTTGACCCGCGTCATGTGCAATAATTCCAGACGTTCTTCTTGATCCGACTCCAACTTCCAGGAATTTCTTCACTGCTCTAACGGTAAAACTTGCCTAAGATGAACGACTTGCGGCTGGGCTCAAATTAGGAGACAAAGCGAGGTTAAAGGCTTTTAAGTAACAGCAAAAATTCTGGAAAGAATTCCTAAGGCGCAGATAAACCTGTATGGATTAATTTTCTTTAGTCAATGGATCAATGAGGGAAGATTATATTGGGAATTTCATGATTCGTGAGCCACTGTACAGAAATAGGACAACATTAAACGATTTTGAATGTGAATCTTGATATTGTTTAGTAGAAATGTTAGGCCGTTTTTTTGAGCCCTGTTCCATGTGTATAATACTACTTTGAATGTACAGTCGGTTACGAAAATCATCAATCCTTCAAAACCGTTAGTAGTTTGTTATTTAATGTAGTATACTAATTGATTCCTTTGTGCATTGAAAAAAAATGTATATTGAAACCTAAATCTTAAGAACATTGAAATATAGGTCTTGAGGAAAGTGCAACGAATTTAAATACCTATGCTTTTTCTAGGAAAAAATGTTTATGAGGTAAATACATTGTAATCGTTGATGCAGGTTGAAAACACAAATATTTATTATTAATGAACGTCTGTGTTCATATAAACGTTAGAACGCTCATGCTGAATAATGGAAAAAAAATCGCGTTTATTTGTTACGAGCATATATTTATAGTTATTGTTTCTGAAGTAAACATTTTTTGTTTCACCGCGGAGTAATTAGTTTTGCGTATGAGGATACCAAAAAAAAAATGGAGAAATCTGACTGACATTGTCATGCATGGCTTGCAGTTGTTTGACTATTCTTTTGGTCCCTACATAGAAAAAAATATTTTCCGTAGTACAGATTTTGCAGGGCAAACCATGAACAGGTTTTTCCATCTTGCAATTTCGATTTTTCAACATTATAACCGTGAATCCATCATTCCTTTGATAATGCAGAGTCCTCCAACGCTGCAGCACTTTAATGCAACACCACACCCTGACACTGTCACCTCACCCTAAGTTCATGACCCCAATGGTGAAGACACCTTCACGAGGTACGACATTCATGATCTCTTATTTAGTGCACGCGACTCTCATGTCACGAACGTCGAAGTAAGCGAACCACTCGGAACAAGCTACCACAACTGTATCTGTTTTTTGATAGAGCTCGAGTTGAGAACGTCAACAGACTGCGAAAAAGTTTTTACCTTTTGATTGGTCAATTTTAAGGGCTTGAGAGAGTCAATAGCGTCAGCAAATATTATCCTTGGAAAAGATGTCAATCAATTTCTTAACAAATTCTTGACCGCAATTAAAATATTGAATCTGAGCATATCCCGAACAAAAACAGGCGAACAGCAGTCTATCAGCCCAAGTACTGGAGAGGAGAATTGCAGCGCCTTCAGTCACGGAAGAAAGCAAAACACTCGATGAAACAGAGACATCCACATGACGGCGTAGCCAAAAATGAATACAACATCGGCAGAAGAGATCTAAAGAGAGTCTTGAATCGTAAGAAGAACGATTATGAAATTAAAATTACCGTCAATGACATGACTGATCCGAAACAAATTTTTAGTTTTATATCGACCAACAAAATCGAGATTTGTAATATGTTCTTTCGAGAACGATGTTGGTGAGCTAGAAACGGACGACACTAAAACAATGTTCTTCTTAATTAATACTTTTGTTTTGTATTTACGTTATAGAATCAGGATATTCCTGATCCTGAGGATATCAGAGAGGTAAAACGAATTGAAGCCCTCAGCACTGTGAACTTTTCCCCCGCCGAAGATAAATTGGAAGTCACAAATTCACCTGGTCCAGACCAAATTCATCCCAGAATTATAGAAGAGACTAGAAACAAAATCGCCGAACATTTATCGAACATTTCTACCCAAGCTCTCCCATATGGCACCTGCCCCTCTAAATGGGAAAAGGTCAATATTACCTATTTCTTTAAAAAAGGGGACAAAAAGTGTCTTGGCAACTACCGTCCAAATAGTCTCACCTCAGTCATTGACCAATTGATGGAAAGTTAGATAACGGATAAAATGACAGAATCTGTTATCAAACAAATTGATTGGTGACTCTCAGCATGACTTAAGACACAACCGTTTCTGTCTTACCAGCCTGCTACTCTTTTCAGAAATATAATTGAAATCCAGGACACAAAATCTCCAATCGATATCATTTACCTGGACTTTATAGAAGGTTTTTGATGAAGTTTCCCACAAGCACTTGATTAGTAAATTGCCCAGCATCGGTATTCGAGGCGAGCTTAACAATTGGATATAATGCTGGCTTACGGACAGACCGCAGCGAGTTGTACTTAACGGAGCTTCTTCCCCTTGGCGTAACGTTACAAACGGCGTTCCTCAAGGATCCGTGTTAGAGCCAGTTCTCTTTATTATATATATCAACGATCTCGATAGCAACGTACTATTGAACATTAGCAAGTTTGCAGATGATTGGGGTAAAAGTGCAAACTGAACTAGAGTGTCAGCAGATCCAACTGGAGTTGAACAAAATTGCTGGTTGGTCAGACAAATGGCGAATGAAATTCAATGTAGACAGATGTAAAGTTATGCACATTGGTCTTCATAACCTCAAACACGAATATCTAATGTCCGGACTTATTCCTGTCACCGAAGTGAGAGATTTGGGTGTCATCATTAGTAACGACTTAAAAGGCAGCAAGTAAAGTAACGATGCTGTCAAGACATGGATCAAAGTGTTTGGTATGATATCCCGCACTATCTTGTACAGTACAAAAATTGACACAGTATGCTCAAGTTATTTAATGCATTAGTTAGACAGCATCTCGAGTATGCCGTTCAATTCTGGTCTCCGTTTCTTAGAAAAGACGTTATTACATTAGAGAAGGTTCAACGTAGAGCTACCAAACTCATCTCCTCGCTGCGGATTAAATAGTAGGAAGAAAGGCTACGAGAACTCAGTCATTACTCGCTAGAGAAACGTCGAATCAGAGGCGACATGATCTAAGTGTGGAAGATTATGAAGGGTAAGGAAATTCTTCGACCTAGCGAGCCTTTTCACTCTAGATACGAACGGAGTGACTAGGAACAACTGATACAAAATTGTTGGGAAACGTTTCTCACTCGACATCACGCGCCATTTCTTCACGTATAAAGTTGTCGAAGAATAGAACAAGCTTCCAACGGAGGGGGTAAACAACAATACAATCGAGACGTTTAAGTCGCGGCTCGATAAGTTCTAAATAAATTGCCGATAATTAGCTAAGCCGTTATCTTTCCTATTGGTATAAAAAGAGAAATGACACACGAGGTTCTCTTAGACGTTCTACTTCAGAACTTACCCTCTTGCTATCAAAAGGCAACCTAGTTTGGGTTAATAGGCCTGTCGTTGTCTTCCTACATTTGTAAACACTTGTAAACACCCTGACACTGTCCCTCTGTTTAATGGCATGAATGATGCCACGCTCATCAATGTTCTGCTCCACATGGTTGAACCACAACCAACCCGAATAAATTAGTTATCGTTTCAACAGACCACAGGATCGTATCCAATATGTGACCCATCTCTTCTCTGAGAAATTTGTGCAAGCATTTTTGGATTGGATTCATGTTTGGCAAGCAGTGGAGGCTTCCCCGAATAAAAGACTCCACTTGGCACACGCTTAATGCACTGCTGAATCTGTTTGTCAACGCTCATTGTCTTGTGAGGCTAACAATACACTAAATCAACAGGGAAGTAGAACGAAAAAGAGCTTTTGTACATCCACATGAATTTATCCCTACTGTGTTTCCAATTAAATGAGCCTCTTTACAATCTTCATGTATCCTAGAGGAACTTGACAATAATTTCCATTGAATCATTGTACAATTCCACATTACGGGGGTCTTTACAATAATGATCACACAAGATTTCTCATTGAATTTTAAAATCGCAATCAACATCAATGACCGGCTCAGAATACTATAGGAGTGAACAAACTCCACCAAGCATGAACTAAATTCATAAAAGTAATGAGATATTTTTCAATTTGGTGCAAATTCTGCTTTTATTTATTCCAATTTGTAGATACCCAATCAACAAATATAGTTTATACTATCAAAAATTGTAGCATAAGTATTTTGTTTATAGATTTTTGACCACTGATGCTTGTTTTCTTAGTGAGACTGTACGCTGTCCAATGACTCGCAATATTTCGTATCCGTCCTCTACAAACTCCAACATCACTGAATCTTCTCATCTTGAATAATCTATACCTTCACACAATGTCCAATGTCTCTCGGTCCACTTCACCGTTTCTAAAGCTTCGGTCAGGCGGCAGTTTAGCTCAACAGATGGTGCCTCAGGTAGCAGTACTTGGCCAACAGATGGTGCCTGTGGACGGGAGCCGATACAGTAAATATTGTACTAGCGGCGCCTCCTCTCAGAGCAGCGAGGATCGAATTTATAGAAAAACGTGTTGAGTCTCCACGGTGATGTTGATGGTGTATGGCAAGGGCTGTGTTGTACAAGCGCTGATGTCTCTACGGTGATGTTGATGGTGGATGGCAAGGGCTGTGTTGTGTAAGCGCTGATGTCTCTACGGTGATGTTGATGGTGGATGGCAAGGGCTGTGTTGTGCAAGCGCTGATGTCTATACGGTGATGTTGATGGTGGATGGCAAGGGCTGTGTTGTGTAAGCGCTGATGTCTCCACGGTGATGTTGATGGTGGATGGCAAGGGCTGTGTTGAACAAGCGCTGATGTCTCTACAGTGATGTTGATGGTGGATGGCAAGGGCTGTGTTGTGTAAGCGCTGATGTCTCTACGGTGATGTTGATGGTGGATGGCAAGGGCTGTGTTGTGCAAGCGCTGATGTCTCTACGGTGATGTTGATGGTGGATGGCAAGGGCTGAGTTGTGTAAGCGCTGATGTCCCTACGGTGATGTTGATGGTGGATGGCAAGGGCTGTGTTGTGCAAGCGCTGATGTCTCTACGATGATGTTGATGGTGGATGGCAAGGGCTGAGTTGTGTAAGATGCTCGGCAAGGGCTGTCTTGTGCAAGCGCTGATGCGTAAAGTATCGAAAAGCTTTGATACTTTTCCGTGTGGCCATATTTCTTCGTCTGTCTTCGTCCAAGATCATCTCCTGAACACGGAGCAAATAATTTAAAAAATTGATCACTAGAATGTACTTGGCCTAACATCGACTGTTTCTAACATTCTCATACATGTATTTTTGGTGCGTGAAAGATCGAGGACGTGCAAGATCGAGGACGAGAGACTTTTAATGAACACAACGTCATGTCTGCTAGGAGGATTGCCCACTTCATTCACAAGTTATACGGTATTCCACACTGTTCTGAAGACGGTTTTGGTTGTCGAAACCCTGGTACATTGATTCAATGGAATATATGTTGAAGCCTTTTCTTTAGTTACCAATGAGGTGCATTTCGGTGAGCTGAAGTGCCAATGCGGGTTCTCTAAGGTAGGTCGGCCGTTTGCATGTTTGTAAAACGTTGGACTCATTGCGTTTCCATCTCACTGGTATTGGTATTATTGTGAATGATATTATTCATAATTATTTTGCCATCGTTCCTGCTCAGATATTTTAGCAAGGAAAAATGTTCATAGTCAATAAGAAGGAAAATATGTCAATGAAAATTGGAACCTCCCCACTAAATAGGTACTTTTTTCCATTAAACTGAAATAGATCAACTGTGGGCTAATGATGTAATGATGGCCGCATGCAATTTACCAGCATTAAAAAACAAACG
>SDVV010011680.1:0-15752 GCA_016164225.1 Gammarus roeselii | reverse complement strand
TATACAAATATATTTACAATTTTTTCACTTCACTTACTACAAGCCCAGTAATATCGATCGGTTTCACGTAATGTTATGTTATGGCTGGGTAGTAAACTGTAGACTCCAAACGATTATGTATATTTGCTCGCATATATCACTGACAGTTATAGTTGTTAGAGCGTTGGCAATGACTTTACACGTATTTTTACGATATACGCACATTTTAATTTGGTTAGCAAGTTTTATGTATGGTTTTAATGTTAGAATCTTATGTAGGGTATTGGTCTATGCGTACCTGACTTGATCTTTTTCTTTCCCTTTTCGTGTTATATAACGAGCATTCACTATATCCACTTTAGTAATTTTACAATCCATTCGTGATGTAATTCCCGCAGTGAACAAAATCTTGAATATAAATCACAGCCAAGCTACATTATCAGCGAATCATAAGCCAATGTACGACACCATTGTCAAGAAAATCAATGAATACAAAATGGTTGTCATACACTGCCAGATACGTTAATACCTAGTCAAACTTACCCAACCAACCTATTTTATTCAAGTTTGATGGTTATGCATGGTATTGATATATATGAATCTCGCCTCCTGGGCTGTATGTTTAACAAATTATTATCAGTTTAAATACACCCCAATAATTTTATCTAGCAAATAACACTCCTTTTCATATGTAAATTACATCGATTGTGTGGATGTTACCAGTAAATCATAATAATTTCTAATTCTGGCACGAATCTACATAAATTTTGGTTATGTATGATATTGATTTATAAGATTATCTCCATTTGGGGTTTCAATGCACACCCCCTCCCACCAAATTTTGATACAGCAGATATCCTTTTGCAGATGTCTAGATTCTTGAACATTATCGTTATCTCCATTACAGGTTTGAATGAGACTCAGCATGTAGGTTCCATAGGATCAAATTCACTTCATTTGTGCGCAAGGTTTTTAATGTGGATCAGTTTTACGCGATGTTAGGTTCAAGGATCTGGTCAATCTAACCTAACCAGCCTGACCAATAATTATTTATTTGCATTCAAGTTTGATGGTCATGTATGGTATTTAGTCCTTTTTTTATGCGATATACATATCAAATCACTCCACATGGCTCTATTTTACGTAGCTTTATCAAATAAAACCACATGTCTCTTGTACGTAGCTTTTTTTAATATCTCACAACATGTACACTCATTCACACTTTTGTACGCATATGCAGGGTCGGTGCCGGCACCATGTAGGCATATACAGGGCCGGTACCGACACCGATGCCGGCACCATGTAGGTATATACAGATTCGAGGCCGGCACCACATAGGCATATACACACATTTGTACGCATATACAGGCTCGGTCACCATCATTAACAATTTACTTTTGATCTGTGATCTCCAATAAAACTGATCCCCTTTCTTCTGTTACAAGATATTTTATGTGGTTCAGTTTTTACGTCATGTTAGGGTAAAAGATCTAGTCATTTTCTCCTAACTTTACAAATAATTGCATATATTTATTCAAGTTTTGTGTTTACGTATGTTTTTCAGTCATTGATTTATGATTTACACACATCAAATATCTCCACTTGGCTCTACATTTCGATCTATCATTAGCCGTTCGAATGCATTCTTCCAATTTTGATTTAGCAAATACCCACATTTTTAACGTAGATTGTTTGAATGTTATAGGTAATTTCAATATATATTTGAATTTTGACACAAATTTGCATCACTTTCACTAATGTTAGGCGCATCTACCTAACCTAACCTATCTTAACTAAGGATTATGTATTTATAATAAACTTTTAATGTTTATGTAATATAATATCTTTCAGTGATTCATGCTTTATGGCTACATATCAAATCTTTCCACTTGGATCTACATTTTGCTCTATCATTATCAGTTTTGAATACACTCTTCCAATTTTGATTGAGCATATTTCATCCAGCTTCATATGTAAGTAGCGTCATTTGTTTAAATGTATAGGTAATTCATAAAAAGAAACGATGGGATATATGTATGAGCGTTGTTCGCTAACCTCCCGTGTATTGCTTTTTAAATTCGGTATTTGTCATTGGTAGACTTTATTATTAAGAAAAAATCTCTTCGGGGCTCGGTGGTGATAAAAGATGATACTCGTGTTACAGCTTCCACTGGTCAACCTAAATAAGAATTATGAGTGATTGTTCAAAATTTCTTGCTTTCGTATGATTTTTATTCATATATTTATGATATGTTCATATCCAACCTCTCCACTTGGCTCTACATTTTGATCTATAATTTGGCAGTTTGAATACACTCCTCCAATTTGATTATTGGCAAACATCGTTCATTTTCAATTGTATATTGCGTCGTTTGTTCGATTGTTAAAGATATTTTTTCATATTATTCCTGAATTTTGGCCCAAATTTACATTACCTTCATCTTTATGTTATTTTCACCCATCCTAATATATCCTAACCAAGAATTTCAAATTATACTCACAGTAGTCAAGCTTATGTGTGATATTTATTCATTTGTTTTTATGCGTTATACACATGAAGCTCTCCGCGCGACACTATATATCACTTACACCTAGATTTTTTATCTGCATGGTCATTCTCTACCTATAGATTGTTTGGATGTTATAAGTAATTCATATTCGTCACCTGTTTCACACAAACGGACACATGGTCTCACACTAGGTTTTCTTATTTTTTCATCATCTCCTGGCACTACACCCTCTGACGTCCTACACCTATTATTATCATATTAAAATTCATTAGTTTTATAAACTGGACCATGACTTTGTTTGAGATGATGCCATAAATTTATTGTCGATTTATCTCTATTTAACATTATTTGTTTACTGCAAATTTAGTTCACACACGCCCATTCCTCCACTATTATTGAAATAACGCCAAATCAAGCCATACCATATCTTCCTCAGCAGCATCACAACGTCGACTATGTATTTGTACATGTGTAAGTTCAAGCGTATGTACGAGTATATGAGTTTAGAAAATGTATAACAAATCTTAAATTAAACATTTCGATAAAATTTCAAATTTTCGAGGGAGATCGGAGCCAAATCGGTCTATTGATGTGATCAGTTGGCTACCAAAGTAAGGTCCGGGCCTCGAAAATTTGAAATTTTGAATTTTACATTTTGTTTTACATTTTTAACTCATATACACGTAAATACGCTTGGATATGCACATGTACCAAAACTTCACTATGTTCAAATCAATATTTCGACGCTCAATATCTCGACACCGAATTTTAAATTATAAGTTGCAAAACTGGCCGTCCCAAACCAAATCTGATTTTTTGGAGCGGATTTCTAACCCTCGGGGCAGTTCTACGCGCGTCTAACCCGCGGGGCAGTTGCACGTGTTTCTAACCCGCACGGCAGCTGTACGTATTTTTCTCGAAATTTTGAAAATTAAAACGGTTTAAAAATTGAGCGTCGAAAAATTGAGCTGTGAAGTAATACAGGATAGGTTGGTTATGTTAGAATAGGTTAGGCTTACGGCCATTACATTACAAACCCATAGTAAAAATGCTCGAGTGGCTATAGTGAACGCTCAAACAAGTCAGATGTTCTGAATTTCATCGAAATTTCGTAACAATACCTGAATCAAGCAATAATTTTAACTGTATAAACTGCAAACGGTTGACATATATTAATTAAAGTATGACATGTGGAAATAAGCATCTAGTAGAGGCGTGGCAACGAAATATATAATCGCGATTTACACTATGCTGGTGGAGTAATTTAACACTAACATTCTATACAAATCCAGTGCTGGTTCTCCAAGACTACTTAAAATAGTACCACAGATCCAATGTCAAGATTTAAAAACCACTACATCCAATTAAGCGAATTTATAGCTTATACAAATACAAATTACTCAAAATTGATACCTAATAAAGTTCTACCCCTACGATAACCATTCAAAAACGTATAATAGGAATACAATAGCTATGTAAGTTCCTCTATTCAACCCTAACCAACATTAATTAAGTATGATATACGGTGTATCCTGCCACATCCAGATGATACCTAATAAAGTTATATTCGTATGATAACCGTTCAAAATCCTATGTCATCAAACAAATAGCTAAGTAAGTTTATCTACTCTACCTCAACCAACAATATTTAGGTATGATATACGGTGTATCCTATCTCATCCAGATGATGAATCCTACACTTATATGGAAGGTACTGTATATGCTCAATCAAGATGTGAAGCTGATGCATGTTACCGACATTGTATTTAATAGAAATAATACTGTACCTTAACTCCTAAGGTGAATTGAAGTAGGACTGAGATAGCATACTAACATATAAACCATACCAAAAATATCTGACAGTAAAACAAACACCGAGTTCATGCATAATAATGTATTAATGCTACGAACAAATTTGTAAACATACTATGATATAATATCAATAGTAGGACTAATCAAAGCCCTCTGTAACACAACACAGAAGTCTCCAATACTTGATTAGGTCACTTATCAACAGGCTACCCCTGATATGGAACAAAATTCAGAGGCAACAGCCAGTCATGGTACAGTTCCTCAGACATACCATGCATCTGTTTAGTCCAACTTCTCTCAACAGCTGCGAGCAAAGTCTCATCCTGGATATAACAAAGAATCCATAGACAGGTAAAGTTAACTGGGCTTCTGTTCGATGCCGACCAGCTCGTCGCCCAACCTCTCTAACAAACTCATTGAACTCAAGGCCGACATCCACATGAACTTACAAATTCACGTTGAAATTTGACGAACTACAAATGACCACCACAGAGTGTAAAACCGACTCTACACCAGGATCAATCCATCCAGTAAATCGTCTACTAATACGTTAAACAACGCACTTGCTAGGGTTTATTGACAGAATTCCACAAAGATGCCCTACGGATTTGCACCTCTTAAACATATATTCCTTTGATTACCGTTGAAAAAAGTCTTAAAACAATAACAATAGCAAAACAATCAAAGAAATTCTCTACTCCGTCGTATGCAAGATTGAAAAAAATTTAATATGCGAGGGTATCCATCATAGTAAATCGGTCTAGTTATACAAATGAACATAAACACAACAAGGTTTTGTCTAGGGGACTCCTCTAACTTCTCCTAAACATTGAAGAATGACCTTATTCCTGCAATAAAAAAACAAAAAACTATCAACAAGACCAATCTTGTAACAAATCGAATCTTCTATAGCTATATTTTTTCCCGTCATCTTTGTAACAGGACGTAAAAGATAAATAAAAAACACTTAAATCATACAACATCTAACTAAATTACACCTGAAAGAATGTTCTACATTGCAGATAGAAGCGTAAAATATCCTAATATTCCGATATTGTATAAAATAACCAATACCTTGCATTGAAGATGGAACTTCAAAAGAGAATATGCAAAAATGAAAGAAACATACTTAAACGCTTGAAATATAATAAAATAACATGAATGATGTAATAACCGATATGCCTGAAATATTGTGTTACATGGAAAATGCAAACTTGAAATATATAATAAATTTATAACTGTGTGAGATTACTATTCAGAATTCAGAAAACAATACAAATTCAGCATATATTAACCGCTCATTACCATGTACACATGACACAATTTAATAACTTACGATGTATACATATCGTTTACGTAAGCATCAGCCACTCTCGCTGAGGGGGCATCTGACCGAAACTCGCTGTACAAAAAATAGAGATAAGACTACTCGAACAGTTTACATACGCTTGATAACGGTCCATTTGGAACATGCGGATACATGGTGTCACATAAATATAGGGTTCAAAACTGGATAGAGCGTCATGAGGTGTACAGATTTTCGAAACGAAGCTGCTGCATCCCCAGAAATATATACATCAACCCGCTAACTGACAAACTATTATACCATATTATTCCTATAAATATTATAAACATATGAAATAAACAAATGGAAAAGCACAAAACGTTGCCCAAATTCAACCATCAGGTACCAGCAGGGCCGAACCCACACTAAGGCTGCATAACGAGTTTTATTAACATACCTACAATACTATTCCTATGAAAAGTATATACAATATAAAGACATACCTACAAAGAACACAAAAAAAAACAATTCAATCGCTAAGAATCCAACAAGCAGCCACCGAATGAGTCAATTATACGGCAATCAGATATGAATATAAATATAATATACACAGAAAAATATACTGAATTATAATCCAGACATAAATGTATAATGATACACAACTGAAAACATTGAAATAATGGCAAATCAGCCAAGGGAAAATGGTGATTTGACAATGAGCAGCTAAGAGCAGCCTCACCTAACGAAAATTCCAGAAGCGCACTGAACGCCCCCACCCCCTCCAAAATGTGATTTAAGCATTTTCCTACCTGCAACATTATCATTCCTATCATTTAATATATAATGAACAACATTATTGACCAGTCCAAAACATACCCAATACTGTCATCTAAAGGGAAAAAACGTAATTACATACAATGAACATTAAAAATCCAATAAATGATAAATGTACATAAGGACAAAACATTCACAAATACATTCGCAAGCTTGGGCTGAAAGCCCACCCGTTAGCCACTCATAGGCCACACGATAGCCACCCGTTAGCCACCCGTAGGCCAGATAAGGTTCCCACGCCGACTCCTAAGATAATATAAGATAAGGATCCGATACTGACTCTGGCCAATTCGATAAGCTAAATAAGGATCCATAGGATAGATGAGAATTCGATCCCAAAAGTAATCAACTTGGACCTAAAAGTAATTAATCTTTACAATGTCCGAGTTACATAGCGGCATAGTCGGACACCCAAAGTAATTAGGTTCGTTTAACCATTACATCGTCCGAATCACTTGGAACCGTTTTGGCTATATGTTACCTACTCATCATCTTCATCGTACCGGAAGGAAAACGTGGGATAATCCACGATATTAGTTAAACATCACGGATTGTACACTGGAACATGAAAACATCAACCTATTTAACTTAAGCATACAAGAGGCTTTCCTCCAGCCTCTTGTCTGTATGAAACATTTTGTACTTGGTAAAGAAGGACCATCATTTCTGCTGAAGACAGATATAAACGGTGAGCATTTTTTTATGAACGAAGTATGGAGAACAACGATGCTCGAGACATTAGGTATTCGAGTTTGAATAACTACTGATATATTCAAAAGCGAACAGTTTATCAGGTCTCTTGCGATTGACAAAGTATGGAAGGGAACTCGTAATTTACTTGGATACACACAGGACCTGGACCTTCAAATACTTCGGAAAGTCCTTGACCCTAGCCATATCTTGAAGGTCAATCATTGATGCAAAGAAGGGTGTGCTCGAGTTGAAGATGTCGCTGCACTTTTTGAGTTACTCATATTTTGATGCGAAGATTTCAATTTATTATATTATTTAAACATTGAATGCGTAGCTGATCGAAATGTTGTCAAGTATTTTGGACATGGAGGGCTGAGCTTTCCTGCAATTTCTTTGCCGGAGCTAGTAGCGGCTCCCGTGTGAGACTCTCAACGAATGGCGGTTCTCGTGTGAGAATCTCACGGAATAGCGGATTTTGGAGGGCGGGGGTAGGGGTGACTCAGGAGGGTTGTCGGTGTAGATGAATGGGCTATTATAGAGTATTCTGTATATTGGGATGTGTATTGTGCGTTGGTATCAATTGAGTTGCTATATACAGTATGTATACATAAGGTAATTTTATTGCAATTTTCAATTGCGTTGGCATAATGCGTTTTATTGTAATTCATTACTGGAGCCGTTGGGTGGGGGTGAGCTAACTTAGAGATATAGTTTAATTTTATTAGTAACAATTACGTGCTAAACCTATAGTATACGATGGCTGGCCCAGACTGGCTCCTGTTTGTCAGTGGGTAGACTCGCCCGTGGTCGTTTCTTGGTACTCATCAAATAAAGATACCTATTATCGCACAATGGGCATTGTATGTAAATCGGACTCCCCATAGTGCTTTCTTGAAAACTCCAAAGAACCCTCTTACGCTTTGTTGTTCAACAGATGATGTGATTTGCATCGTATTGGGGCGTGAAGGTGACGGAGCATAGATCGGAGTATAGATATAGTGTGATTAGGTGTATATATTAGTAATACTTCCGTTTTTCTATTCGTTTTAGGCGAACGGAGGGCGCCGCACACGACTCGCCTCCCTATGGGAGCTTTCAGACCCTCTTTAGCTCTCAACTTGAGTGAAGATTTCTTGTATTTGTGTATATTTATATCATATATATTCATTGTTTATTGGAATAGGATGGTAGGTTTATTAGAGTTATGTTTGCTCAGCACTCTATCCCAGATAATCAGGATGCGCACCAGAAGGAGATCGCTCACCGCATGCTTGCAACCCACCTGTGGTCGGATTGTGATTGTTGTTTCGTATTTACACGTTCATTATCTGCAAGTATTTGTTATATATTGCAATTGAATTATACAATAATAAGACTAATGATGTTTTTCTCTTCTGCCGGGTTGACCACATCTTCCGAGTCCGTCGGTCATGTATATATAACAAATATAATTCTTCCTGCCGGGAAATTTTGTCATGTGATGAGATGAGAACTCTTACGCATTCCTAAAACTGAAAGTGTTTTGATGGTATGCTCTCTGTGAAACGTCGATCTAACGTTGGTAACGCAGTTTCGTTCACTGTTTGCAAAAACGTACGTTTATTTGTCTCTGTACACTTTACACCCTAGTCACGCAACCTCAAGGATAGGCTGAGGTGGAGCAAACAGGCGGGTCTCAGCAGGGGGTGCCAAGTTTGAAAGACCCACGAGTCAAGATACTGATCACGTGATAAATAGAGGCCCCGCACGGGCTCGTCGTCCCCAGTGTGAAGAACTTGCTGTATATTTGTATTGTGATGGGATCATACTGTGATCCAAGGCAGTGTATTTTTTAGTTAGCGTAATGCTGGTAGACGGTACGGAGGCAATACTAAGACCGTACTCACCATGTAGAAGCCTGTATGGGTTTTACTTGATCGCTTACTGTTATTCATTACATTTTTTTTTCAGGTATCTATATTCTTACAAAACATTTTTTGACAGAGGATTGTGGGGATTGGGTTCTCCCTAGGCTAAAAACTCGCCACGCAACTCGATTTTATTGTCAAGTGAGCTTGATCAGAGCTCAATAGAGTCACACTGCGGTTGATAGAGAATTACATGGATGTATTATTAACGTTGTGATTTTGAATGGATACCAGATATTTAAAAGTTTATTAAATAAATTCACGTAATTTGATATAGTATTGGGCATAAATATTCATAATTAGATATAGTGATACAAAATATTGGTTTGTTTTCTGTCTTGACGTTCGATTTTATTCCCGTTATCACTTGACTTGGATTACAAAATCTATTAGAAATCAGCATCTCTCCGTGTGTGACCACCATCTCCCCGTGTCCAGCTGCAAACATGGGAGGAGGGAGAACTAGTATGGTGCTGTGTCCAGACTCCCCAAGTAGGTAGTGCACTGCACCGCTTCGAGCCACAAGCCTGGAGCATGCGCTTGCGTACGGAATCATTCGCTCAGTGTAAACATGGTGCAATCCGCCCCGCTCTACCTACGGTTGTACGCAGTACGAGGCTATCCTCATAACACCCACTTCTCTCTAACGGTCTGTTGTATCGATGCGTGGCACTGTAGCGCGTAAGATATGCCATGATGAATACCAAATGTATCGTATTTATTGGGTCTAAAATAGAATAACATGCGGATTTTTTTGTTCCTGTATGATTTTGAACGATCATCATAGAATTAGTACTTTAATATGTTGTGTTGGAAATATTGGAACGAAATACGCCTAGATATAGGATCCAGTCCTCTTTAGAATCGAATTTTGTATTGGTTTTGGAATTTTGATGCATTTATCAAATATATTCATAGGAACTTGAATGTTAATACGTTTGTCAGGTCAGGAACTGTATAATAGTGATGTTACAAGAATAATTTCACATTCTTATACGATTATTGCCGTAAGTCCTTTTAGTTAAAACTTTGTTACTGCTACAAGCTGGTTTTCTTAGAGGTTTACGGTATATTGATTAATTGCATATAGGATTAGTCTCATGATCCAGCATATAACTGTTGCTACCTGATACATCAAATAAGATAGACTGTATTAATCAAAATTATGATGGGATTCGGTGTTGATGTCATCAAACAAACCAATATGCTATAGCGTAGTGATTTTCAATAGAACTTCTGTGAGTGTGTGTGCTACCGTTTCAATATAGCTTTGTGATGTAAAGATCGCAGTCAACATGATTCTAGAAGGTAAACCACGCCTAACCTACATAATTAGCGAATTATATGTAAATGTACGATAACAATGAGCCTCCTGCGGGTCTAAGGACCCTGTCCCATGAGTGGAGGTTTCCCAAGAATGCATATATCATATGAGTACAGGTATCCCTTGAGTTATTGAGTGAGTGCATGTCTTCATTGAGTGATCTTTTTGAACGATGGGGATGGTAGGAAGAAGCTTGCTAGTGTGGTCAAGTCTCCTATGAGTGTACATATCCCATGAATGGAGCTATTCCAAGAGTACTCAAATACCATATTTCATAGGTAATGATCTAATGGCTAAGGTTGAGTAGAGAATAGACTTAGTTATTTCTGTGTTGTTGTATGACTTGAACGTAATCATAGAATTATATGTTTAGGAGGTGTAAATCCGTACTGCAACTTTGTGGATTTTGTCATTGGACCCTAGCATATCCTTCGTTTTAGAACATGATTTACTGTTTGGTCAGGTCCTGTTATTGAGATGTTTTCTACCCTCTAGTAGTAATTTGGTCTTTCGATTAAGTTCATGCGGAAGTTTTGCCCCAAGTTCCATTGCTATGTTAGAGAGTTTGTGGTCTTTGTAGTGATTTCTTTAAGTTGACAGTAAACTCTTGACCACTTTTCATGTAAATGGAATCTTTGTTATTTCGAGGATGTGACTAGATTCGAATAATAATGCACACATGTACGCACTAATGTTAGTATAAAATGATCGATCCAGGTAGTAATGTACGCATGTTCTCACTAATGTTTGCATATAATGTCCGATCCAGGCGATAATGTACTCATGTAAGGACTAACGATCGCATACAATGACCGATTCAGGCAATAATGTACACATGGACGCACTAGTGTTCGCATATAATGACCGATCCAGGCAATATTGTACACATGTACACACTAATGTTCGCATATAATGACCGATCCAGGCAATGATGCACACATATACGCACTAATATTCGCATATAATGACCGATCCAAGCACTAATGTATGCATATAATGCCCGGTCCCGGTGCCGGCGCCATTTACACACATCTACGCACTAATGTACGCATATAATGCCCGGTCCCGGTGCCGGCGTCATTTACACACATCTACGCACTAATGTACGCATATAATGCCCGGTCCCGGTGCCGGCACCATTTACACACATGTGCGAACTAATGTACGCATATAATGACCTATACATGCACTAATAAACACATGTACACACCAATGTATGCATATAATGACCGATCCAGGAAATAATGTATGCAATCACCGCTATCCTAACCTAGTCAATAATTATGTTGTTGAAGGATTTGCAGGGTATTGATACATATATGATGATCTCCACTTGGTCAATGTATTTCACCTATCTTCCACAGTTTGATTACACTCATCCAATTTTGATCTGGCAAGCATTCTTTTGCAATGGTTGTTTAGATTACAGAACATTATATCCATTACATCTTTTGGATGAGTCTCAGCAGATAGGTTCCAATGAATTTAATTCACTTCATTACTTGCAAGGTTTTCCATATGAAGCAGTTTCATGTTAGGTGAGATTAAAAGATTTGTCAGTCTAAGCTAACGTAACCTATTTATGAAGGTGTGATGGTTATTTAGGTATTGATATATATGAACCTCCCTTTCGATTTATTCAACACTGTGTGTCATTTTGGACAAGAGGGTTGCCATTCACGGCCAGATGTATTATCCTCTCTATATAGGTGTCAATGCGATACGTAACGAGGGGTTATTGACTTGCATCTAACCTGTTACCTCGCATGTATGGTATGAATTTCTAAACGTGCCTCTACATTTTGATTTGTCTTTGGTAGTTCGACTACACTATTCCAATCTTGATTGAGTGAATGTTGGACAATTTTCCTCCGTAAATTTCATCGATTGATTGAATGCTATCAGTGATTCGTGTCATTTGGAATGTTGACACAATTCTACATCAAACCTAACATAACCTAACCTCATGTCTGGTATTCGCTCATTGATATATACTTACGAAGCCCTCCATTTGACTCTAAATATCAATTGTACATATATGTTATTCATTTCGTTATCCCTCTCGACCCATAATAGTTAGCATAGAGGCCCTATTTTAAGACTTAGATGGATTGAATGTTACAAGTATCACAAATTTGTATCCAGTTTCATACAAACGAACCCTTTGTTTCACACCAGGTATACCTAATTTATTTAATATCTCCTGGCTCTACAACCTTCGATGACATGCATCTGTGATTTGCCTTTTCTTTCCGAGAATTTTCATATTCCAGACGATGACTTCATTGGAGATGACGCCACAAATTGCTTGTCGATTTAACTTTACTCTGATATATTTGCCTTCTGCATAGACTACACACCACCACCCCCTCCTCATTTCTATTGAAATATCGCCAACTCAAGCTATACACCATCTTTTCAGAACAGAATCACATCGTCGACTGGTTCGGACATCCATCCATACCCTTCATCACTATATTTCAGCTCACGCTCAAAATCCTTCATGTACTCCATCGTGTCTTTAATGTCCATACCAAAGGCTATTCCATGACCGTGATTCCACAGATGCATTGCTTTTTCTTTTCGTATTTTAATTATTCGAAATTTATCCAATTCAAAGTCATTCTGATGTTCATCCGTGAGAAATTGTTGCATGAGAACCAGATTTTCTTTTGTTCCTAGGTACAATTTGTTTTCCACTACCTTAGCTTTATTACAGTCATGATGATGATTTTCCAGATGGATCATGTAAATTTCAAGATTTGCATTCTTATTTTCTTTTAACTTTGTTACATACAACTGTAACGCGTCTACATTAGTTACCCAAATCCTGTTTCTTTTTTCTTTGATCCATATGTGAATGATATCTCCCACTTTTTTGATTCTTGTTCTACCCATTCTGAGATAACTGTTATTATCAACACTAGTCGAAATTTGTTCGATCCGTTTCATTTCATCTGCGGAGATTTCTTCTTCCAAGACACGTTAACAAATTTTTGCAACGTGAACATTCATTTTATTTATTCGACTTCCTGCTTTACTGATTCCAATATCGGTATGCATCTATCTATTATGCTGATTTTTCGCAGAACATTAGCACTGACGTTGCTACCTATGAGGTGATATTTGTTTAATGTATTTGTTTTTATCTATATACGTGTGTATATGTCTGTGTGTACGTTTGCGTTCATGTACGCCTTCATGTATGCGTTCATGTATGCGTATAAATGCACGTGTGATAACACATATAACAAATTGAAGTTCACAAAAAAAATTGAGTGACATCAGAAGCAACTCAGTCTATTGAAGTGTTATGATTGATACTAAAAATAGTTCCGAGCTTGATTTTTTATCTTTTTTGTATCGATTTCTTTATTTATTGTTCCTTTGGTTGTAATCTAGGTCAAACAGGCCCTCAGGGCTAGCTCTATTAAACCCAATTAGGTATTTGAAAGTTTCTGTTACCTGACTTCTATTTATGCTTCTCGGTGCTGAACACGTTTCATTTTGTTGATATCCCCTAATAGGTGGGGGGACCAACATTTTACTGCGAATTCCCGTCGAGGCCTAACGAGTGAAGTATATAGCGTATGTACGATGTCCCTGGGCTTGTAGTGGAAGTTTCTGGATATAAAGCGCAGAACTCAATTGCCTTTCTTAAAGCTAGCTTCTATTTGGCTTATCCACTTCAGACATTTGGTGATTAATACTCCAAGGTCTAGTTGTTATCGACTGTTATGCACATCGGATCTGCCATTATGTGATCCGGTGTACATAACAGTGCATTTTTTCATTCTTAAAGTTCAGTTGCCACTTATCAGACCAGTCCACAACTTTATCAAGATCCATTTAGATAGTTATGTGATCCTGCTCACCGTCCGCTTTGCGGCAGAGTTTAGTGTCGTCGGCAAATTTTGATAACCTGCTAAGGATGTCATTGTCGAGGTCATTTACATAGATTATACAAAGAAATGGCCCATAAACACTGCCCTGGGCTACTCATGATGTTTCCGTGGCTCACTTGACTTTTTCATTGACCGAAGCAGACCCGTTGCTTGCGCCCTGTGAGCCAATTCCGGAGCCACCTGGCAACGTTTCCAGTTATCCTAGGCGCCTTCACTTTTCTCAGTAGATGTTCAAGAGGAACCTTATCAAACGCATTTTGAAAGGCAAGATAAATAAGGTCGACAGCTTTGATTTCATCGTTTATCTCGGTGACCTTATTGAAAAAGTTCAGTTGACTGGACAGACAGCTAAGTTGACTTCTGAAGCCGTGTTGAGTTTATTTGATAGGGTGGGTTCTCTCGAGGGGACATGTTATACTTGTTTTTATCTATCATTCCAAGGTTTTGGCCGACCACAAATATGAGACTGATTGGTCTATAGTTCCCTGGCACTTGACTGCTACCCTTCTTGAATATGGCTGTGATTCTTGCTGTTTTCCGATTTATCTGAAATAATTTCCGTAGTTAGAGATCTGTTGAAGACCCCTGTTAGTGGAGCACTTATGATTATGGAGAGGTTCGGCAACATTCTCAGATGCAGGTCATCTGGTCCTGTAGATTTGTAAATATATAGTTTGCTGTGTTGTTTCTCTACTTCACCAACGAGGAAGGGAATATTTTCCAACGGTTTCACTTCTCCAGGCAGTTTGACTTTTGGGATATTATTAGTTTTCTCATCTGTGAAACAGTTTCAAAGTAATCGTTGTGCATCTTAGGTGTGTCTGCATCGGATGATGTTAGGTCACCTGCACTATTTCGTAGAGGGCCAATACTGTCTCGAAAAACCCGTCTCTTGTTTACATATGCATGGAACCCTTTTGGGGTTGCGCTTGGCCGATTTAGCAACATTTTTTTTCTTGTTCCTCTTGGCGCTTCTGACCACCCTCTTCACTCTTCTTGTTCTTGTTCCCAGGCGCTGGTTCCGACTCTGGAGTTGCATTCTTTCTGTGAATTTGTTACAATGTCTGTCTGCGGGCAATTGCTTGGTAAATTTCATTATTCAGCCAAGAGGGATTGTTTATTTTTATTTTTATCTCCGTTATGTATCGCTTGATTGCGTGCACCACTCTATCTCTACGATACGCAAAGCATTCACCTGCGGTAATGCCATCGAATTGGTACCCGAAGTCTATGTTCGTGATTTCGTCCTTCGAGCCGTCAAAATTCGTTCTTCGAAATTTGCATTTATACCTTGCTGATTCCCGAATTGTTCGATTTGCTGGGATTTGGAATTCAATAGTGTGGTGATGACCTATTTTTATTTTAACTGTTTCCAGTTCTATTGATAGTTCTTCAGACGATAGAACAAGGTCCAATATGTTACGCCCTCTGGTTGGTTCTTCCAAGAACTGTTTTAGGTTGTTACAATTGATATATATATATATATATACATATAAATAAATA
>SDVV010011679.1:0-15753 GCA_016164225.1 Gammarus roeselii | reverse complement strand
TATATAAACAAATAGAGATATACATGATTATATAAATATATATAATATATATTGTATCACGTCAGGCAAGCGATCTCTATAAAATGTAAAATGAAACCACTCAAAGCAACACGTCGGTAGCCGAAATTGACAGAAACTTCTGTTTCAAGTAAGTTAAATGTTGGGAGCAAACCCTGTAGATTATTTTCCACAAATTTCAAGGGGCGGCTGCTAAGTCAAATACTTTTACTTCTAACATCTATTGTCTCAATAACCTACTCACAGTTATGATTTGAAAGGTGTTTGTGCAATAAAATAAAACTTATTTTGCAGTTACATCAAATTATTTGAGCGAAGAAAACCAATGTCAAACTCACCAATTCAATTGCTCCGTTCAATTGTTACCCGCAACGAGGTAAATCATTCCAAACTGGTATCCCGTACAGTTAATTTGCTTAAAATCTTTTGCTGATTGTAGTGACTGCAGTCACATTGTGGCGGAGTAAAGTTGTAATAGAAAAATATAAAGTGTATCATAACAGCATCATTCCCAAACAACTGTCTCAATATTAAATTTTTCAATTAAACTTATCCGTGTCGATTAGATTAAATTTAGTTGACTGGACCATAACTAAACGTACTATCCTCATGCGTCGACAAACTACTATTTCATAACAGAAGCAAGATATCCCAACAAGACTTCAACATGCAGGTAATTCAATAGTTGTACCTATCCGATAATTCCAGCTATATAATATTACTGGAGAGACGGAAGGGCTTCGGCTCACAACCCAACAAAAAGTAATCCAGAACAGAGCGAGGATATCCACAACATTGTCCAGGAGAACGCACGTCACTTGTCAAGGAGGCAATTTACGGTCCACGCCAGAGCGAGTAAATTGCCGCTAAGTTGCCTGGCCTTGGCAGCAATGCCGCTTTTAGGGAGAATTTAAGACATATTGGACGCGAGCTGTAGCATTTGAAATTTCAAATATTTTTTTTTGCGAAAATATACATGAGCTTTTTTTTAATAGTTTTGAGTCTATTTGTATTCATTTGTCTCTAAATAACAACCTGATTTATTAAGAACAAAGGGTTGATTCGCAGAAACTATTGTCTTTTACGCCAGACAAACAACAGTCGGCGAAACAATAAACCCTTTCGGATTTCATTTTGTCATATTGACAGACAATTTAATTCATCGCGTTACCTAGTAATTCGAAAACCTGTCCCAACAGTGATACACTTAAGCCGACAGGTATCCCTTCAGTGCATTAGTCTGTCTATCGCCAGACGACATCATACACATCTGCTGACCCCCAACCCGCGTTTATTGAAATAACTTCACATATAAATCATAATTTCTGAAATGTAATTACAATGACCTGCAGTAAATCATGAACAAAAAATTGTCATCTATGTTATATTGGTTTGGTGATATAATGAAACTGTTTCCATTTCTTAATACACAATTACTTCCATGTTTGAGGTTGGGCCATGCAAACAATGAAATGTGTTTATTAATTTATACATCTGTATACATTTACAAAATGCGTTCGTAATTTCCATCAAATAAATGTTACCAAACATAATTTTTCCCGCAGGAACACCAAGGTATTTCTTTCATTTTTTCCATTGATGCAGTGACTTTCATGATACGAGGTTCTGACAGTTGTTACATCATTTTCGGGTACAATGAATCTGAACCGGACAATACTCACATGAATTAGAGCAATATTAATAAATACTTTTTATAAAAATCAACACGAAATTGATATTTTTACAGAATATTTCAAATTATTTTTGCTTCACAACAAACAAACATAATCGTTCAAATTTTAAATCCCCACTCAATGAACCCAACACACCCCATCACACAATTTCCCACACAATGAACCCAACAAACCCCAACACGCAATTCCAGACGCAATGAACCCAGCACACCCCAACACCCAACATGCCAGTCTCAGTAGCATACTGTAATTCATGGAAAATAATGTAAACACTTCATTAAGTAACACACGCGTAAAAAAGGTGCATCACAGATGGCAATTGATGCAACAGCATTTGATATAAGCTTGCTTCCGTACAGTCGTACATTCTTATGGTAAACTATTGTGAAATTCCTTTGCGATAATATTAGAGCTCTATACGAGTTAAAAACTCGGAAGAGGAAAAGAAGAGCATCAGAAGCTTCTCACCGAATTGTATCTTGAAGATGCAGGTCGAGTAATTGTATCTTGAAGATGCAGGTCGAGTAATTGTATCTTGAAGATGCAGGGCGAGTTCGTCATCCATTTGGTCCTCATCATGACGATCTAAAGAGTGACACACGAGTGTGACTGGCTCTCTTATCTAAAGGTCACCGATATAGTGCCGCCTAAGTCACTCGTTATCCTTACTCCTACCTTGATCCGATGTAGGAGTGCTGCACGGGACAGCAGAGTGCTTAGAAAAGTATCACCGACACAGATACATGTCCACGGAGCCCAGCTGCTCTGCAAACAATAACACCTAGGAAGACTCAGCCTCACTGTACCCTACTCTGCCTCACTCTGCATTGCTCTGCCTCGCTCTGCCTCTCACAGCTTCACTATATCAGTACAATGCAACCAAGTCATCAGTCCGGGCTTCTGTCATAATTGTGGGCAGGGAGGTAATGCCTCACATTTTCCCACACCATTTGCCCAATAACCTACTCCCCGCCCGGCATGCTACATAGTACTAAGGTAATGGAACGCATCATCCCTAAGAAATTTTCTACACCCTGCCCTTCGCCTACTCAGTGAACACGCTTCTTGTGGTTGTAAAAGGTAACAGTAGTGGGTGTCACTGCCACTGGACTGTGAGCTGTTGCGTGTGAGGGTGCGGTTACTGAGTCCTTCTCAGTGAACACGCTTCTTGTGGTGGTAGAAGGTAACAGTAGTGGGTGTCACTGCCACTGGACTGTGAGCTGTTGCGTGTGAGGGTGCGGTTACTGAGTCCTTCTCAGTGTACACGCTTCTTGTGGTGGTAGAAGGTAACAGTAGTGGGTGTCACTGCCACTGGACTGTGAGCTGTTGCGTGTGAGGGTGCGGTTACTGAGTCCTTCTCAGTGAACACGCTTCTTGTGGTGGTAGAAGGTAACAATAGTGGGTGTCACTGCCACTGGACTGTGAGCTGTTGCGTGTGAGGGTGCGGTTACTGAGTCCTTCTCAGTGAACACGCTTCTTGTGGTGGTAGAAGGTAAGAGTAGTGGGTGTCACTGCCACTGGACTGCACGCTGTTGCGTGTGAGGATGCAGTTACTGAGTCCTTCTCAGTGAACACGCTTCTTGTGGTGGTAGAAGGTAAGAGTAGTGGGTGTCACTGCCATAGGACTGCACGCTGTTGCGTGTGAGGGTGCGGTTACTGAGTCCTTCTCAGTGAACACGCTTCTTGTGGTGGTAGAAGGTAAGAGTAGTGGGTGTCACTGCCATAGGACTGCACGCTGTTGCGTGTGAGGGTGCGGTTACTGAGTCCTTCTCAGTGAACACGCTTCTTGTGGTGGTAGAAGGTAAGAGTAGTGGGTGTCACTGCCATAGGACTGCACGCTGTTGCGTGTGAGGGTGCGGTTACTGAGTCCTTCTCAGTGAACACGCTTCTTGTGGTGGTAGAAGGTAAGAGTAGTGGGTGTCACTGCCATAGGACTGCACGCTGTTGCGTGTGAGGGTGCGGTTACTGAGTCCTTCTCAGTGAACACGCTTCTTGTGGTGGTAGAAGGTAAGAGTAGTGGGTGTCACTGCCATAGGACTGCACGCTGTTGCGTGTGAGGGTGCGGTTACTGAGTCCTTCTCAGTGAACACGCTTCTTGTGGTGGTAGAAGGTAAGAGTAGTGGGTGTCACTGCCATAGGACTGCACGCTGTTGCGTGTGAGGGTGCGGTTACTGAGTCCTTCTCAGTGAACACGCTTCTTGTGGTGGTAGAAGGTAAGAGTAGTGGGTGTCACTGCCATAGGACTGCACGCTGTTGCGTGTGAGGGTGCGGTTACTGAGTCCTTCTCGTAGAACGGCGATTTTCATTGAAGAAAGTCAGCGACTGACATGCGACTGACAGGGTGGTCAGCTGCTTACAGGTGGCTGACAAGAAGGGAGGTCAGCGGCTCAGAGTAGGTTGACAGGGGTCAGGGAGTCAGCTGATGACAGGGAGACAGGTCTACGGCGAACAACCATGAAATAAATAATGCTCCTGGTTATACAAAAATGAGTGTCAAATTGTTCGTTTATCAAACAGTTATTTCAATCTGTTTTCATCAGCGATAGAATAATTCTAGAGCTGAGTATTTTCTTCTTTTTTCAGTACAAACATTAAGATTTACAATCAAGACCATATATGTAAGTGTTTCCCTACACTGGATTATTTTAAACAGAACGCTTAATTTTAAATTCGTTTTTATTTAGCAGCTCAATCATTCTGACAAGCGTCAGTCAGAATGATTGTTCTGCTAAATCGAAAGGATGATCTTCTTCTTTGTAATCAAATAAAAAAAATTGTAACGTAAACAGATCGGAATCCTGACGAGGATAAGAAGGGATGCAGGACTCGAGACACCGTATTAGGTCTTAAGACTCAGCGAAATCGAATTTATTCCCATACCGATTACAAACTGACGCTTTTGTGCCTTCCCGTTTCAGACGCTTTTGTGCCTTTCTGTTTCAAACGCTTAAGTGCCTTTATTTTTTTGACAAATGTGAACAATACTGTGCCAAGTGTGCTAATTATTAAAATAAAATAAATTGAAACTAATAAGCTAGGTGAGTGCGCGCGCCTGCAGGAAGAGTGGAGATTCGCACGGACGACGTTTGACGATGCCTCCTGCTCTGAAGGACTGCTCGGTCTGCTTCGCCAGGATGAGCAGGAGCGTCTTCGTGGAGCTCGCGGGAAACCTCGTCTGCCGGTTCTGTTAACTAGAAGGCAGGCTTGACCGGGTCCTGGTGACCCTCCAGGGTCTGCGGCAGAACGACGACGACGACGGAGAGGACGGCATCCTTGCGGGGAAGGTCTTTGTCATCGAGAAACAGCTGCGCAAGTTGCCAGTGAGTATAAGGAGATGAGGGAGGAGATCGACAGGACTTGTGAGTCCGTAGTGGAGGTGAGAGCCGAAGTACGCAAGGTCCAAGATGACCTTGTTAGTAAGAGTGATCTAGAGAGTTTCGCTGCAGACCTCAGTAGAAGCTTACGCTCTGATATGGAGCAGGCTAGTAAGAGCCCGGCGGAACAGATGAGGCGGGTTATTTGCAAACCCGGTGCCACGATTGAGAAGATCAGAGGTGCCCTTGCAGAGGTTGTGGTTTCCAGCCGGGAGACATTCATCATCTGCCATGTAAGCACCAATGATCTTAAAAGGACAAGGTCGGAGAATCTGCTAACCAAATACAGGCAGCTGATTTCTCGAGGCAGTTAAGCCCTCGAGACTGTTCTATGGAGTATCCTTCAGCAACTTGTTTGATGACTTTCGGGAGAGGCCCGATCTGTTCCTAAGAGACAGCCTACACCTGAATGATGTAGGAAATGCCCGACTTGGCCGACTATTCCATCTAAGCGCTAAGAAATACTATGCCCAAAAGTTAGGGGTCCTGCGTGCTTTAAACGGTTTAGTTTTGGCAGCAGGAAACCCTAACTAGAGGGTCCCGTGCCCGCAGCAGATTCCCGGACGGGAGCGATGATCGATCAGTCGCTCCAAGAGGAAGAAGCTCCAGGCACGGTAGATGCGTTACAGGGCTCGCAAGAAGGCAATTCTAGGGATGGGCAAGATCCTGGTCCACAGCCGCCAGGTCGAGACCCCCCAATGACGAAGATGTCGAAGACTGAGACATGCACCATCTGAAGGTCTTCTTCTGTAACGCGCAGTCATATGCCCCTAAGTTCGACAAACTGAGAGGACTGACGACCGTGAACTCGTTTGATGTCATTGGCATTACCAGGCTACAAAATGTTCAGCGTGGACAAACCCACCCAAGTAAACAAGGAAACGGGTCCGTGCTGTACATATAGGAGATACTGCATCGATTTCTTAGAGCAACTCTTGCCACAGTTTCTTGTGAAATACTCGACGCAGAAATCAAAGTGGCTCATGCGACATTGATGCTGGCATTGGTGTACCGCAACAGTCACACCTTTGCGGAACAAGATGCCCAGCTCTATGAGAAGCTGGAAGAAATAGTTTCAAATAATCACGAGACTATCATCTTCGGCGACTTCAATCTCCCTTATATTGACTGGGTGAGCCAAACTTCACAGGCCCCAGGCAATAAACTGACGGAGTTTATCGCCAATAATGGCATGACCCAGTGTGTTCGTGAACCAACCCGGGTGAACAACATACTGGACCTAGTCATGTCAACTGAGGAGCGCTTGGTGGGCAACATCCTAGTTGGCAACAAACTAGGAGGTGCTGACCACAATGCGGTGGAATTCACCGTCAAAGTGCCCGTCCAGCCCCCCAGGGATCTATACGTCGCCCCGATTTTGCGAGAGCAGACTTCCAGGGGATGAGAGAACAACTAAGTGCGCGTAATTTAATCGAACAACTCAGAGAAGGTACGGTGGACACTTGCTGCCGCATACTAAACAAGAAAGCTCGCGAGGCAAGCGACCGATGTATACCCTTGAAGACAATTGATCCCTCTCAAACGATCAGGCCCCCTTGGTGTAACGTCGAAGCTGCAAGCGCCTTGAATTATCACGATCAACTAAATGCGCAACGAATGAGGGACAACACCGCAGAGATGGCATAACTGCATCGCCTGGCGTGTAGGACAGCCACTAGACTTGTCCGATCCTCCAAGCACACGAAAATGAAAAACATTGCGGATAACGCTAAAGAGAACCCATAGGAATTTCTGTCGCTACGTCAACGAGCGTAGAACTGCAAGGGACTCAGTTGGCCCGTTAATGAATGAAGATGGTGTCCTCAGAACGTCACATGAGGACATGGCCAGTGTCCTGAATAGCTTCTTCAGTTCCGTGTTCACAGTTGAGGGCCCCGGCTACGAACGAGAAACTGTTTAGGCTGAGGAAGTCAGCCTCAACGACATTGCGTTCACATGAGAGGAAATTGTCAAACAACTTGAGGGACTGGACATTTACAAATCGATCAGTCCCTATGGACACCACCTAAGAGTTCTTAAGGAAACTCGAGAACAGTTGGCGGATTCCCTAACCTACATCTTCAACTTATCGATGACGAGTGGCGAAGTCCCCGAAAACTGGAGAGTTGCCAATGTCACGGCAATCTTCAAGAAAGGTGACCGACAGTCGCCCAGCAACTCTCGACCAATCAGCTTGACGTCGATCGTGTGCAAAACCATCGAGCAATTGATACAAAATCATCTCGTCGATCGTCTGGAAGACAACGGACTCATTCACGACAATCAATACGGCTTTCGCTGTAAGAGGAGTTGTCTGACAAATCTTCTGGACTTTTTCAATGAGGGGATCAACGTGTACGACCGCCGCAAGGCAGTGGATGTCATCCACCTAGATTTCCAAAAAGCCTTCGACAAGGTGCCACACAGGAGTCTGTTACACAAAGTCTCTGAGCTCGGCATTGGTGGCAATGTACTTTGCTGGCTGCGCGCCTGGCTAACAGGACGCAAGCAAAGAGTCAGCATCAGCCAGGCTTTGTCCGAGTTGGCCCCTGTTACCTCTGGGGTGCCCCAGGGACGTGTCCGGGGTCCTATCCTCTTCTTCATCTATGTAAAAGCAATCGATGCGGGGCTCCTGTCCAAGGTATCGACATTTTCCGACGACACGAAGCTCTGCCATACAGCATGGATGGAGGGAGACAGAGTTGAGATTCAACACGATCTCGGAAAACTCATCCAATGGCCGGAAGCGTGGCATATGCCCTTCAATGTTGCAAAATGTACAGTTATGCACATGGGGTGTCACAATGCCAACTTCAATCACTCGATGGCAGGAAGCGATCTTGCAACTGCTGACCAACAGAGAGACTTCGGCGTCCAAATCTCAAAAGATTCAAAATGGGGCGTGCAGGTCGAAGAAAGTTACAAGATAGCTAATTGTAACCTTAGTTACCTCTCCCGGAATTTCCTCTGCAAAACGAAGGACATGGTGTTACCGTTGTTCAAGTCCCTCGTCCGTACCCACCTCGAACATGCAGTCACATTTTGGTCTCCACACAGGAGAGGGACATAGCCAAACTGAAACGAATCCAGCATCGAGCTACAAAGCTTATCCCACAGCTCCCGCCACGAAGATAGGCTTAAAGAGCTCAGCCTCATCACCCTCGAGCAACGAAGGCTGAGGGGCCAGCTCATTGAAACCTTCAAATACCTGAAGGGGTTCAACAACGTGAGCCCTGTCGGCCTCTTCGACAAGGACCACAACATTCGTACCCGAAACAACGGGGTGAAACTTGTGGATAAACGTTTCGTTTATCCTGATCTCATTCTTACGGGCTTGGAATGACTTAACAGCTGCGGTAGTTGGCTCCGACTCCGTGAATGCGTATAAAAAAGCGCTTGACAAGCACTGGGCTACATGACTCGTTTAACCTGAGAACGACACGACTTTCCCAGGAGCTGTCGAGATTATAATTATAGGGATATAGGGAAGAAGCATGACACGACTCTCTCCACAATTCAAGCTATTACTGCTAATAAATCCAGCATTAGTAACAATAATAGCATGTCGCTGGTAGTTGTAGTTGTTAATTCTTACTCATAATTTCATCATCAGTAACAATGTAGTAGTTGCTATTGCTGACCAACTCAAGCGACTGAAAAACTCAGTCGCTTGCAAGTACAGGCGGACTGATAATACTGCATTGCAAGTACAGACAGACTGATAATATCTCGGGAACGATCATTCTAGGAATTCACCGGTTGAGAGGTGTTACGGCGACTCTCATTCACCCCTAAGCCCACGCCAGGGCCCCCGGTACTGAGTGTGAGCCCGTAACGGAACTCGCATTCACCCTTCCTGCTAGCCTACGAGGCCGTTTGCTGTTCTAAAGGGACAAGCAGATGCAGGGACTATGGTATCCTGTAAATAGACACCGCTTAAGAGGAGGGCTTGCTTAACTCGATGCGGCGGTGATGATTTGGAGGGATATCATATATTTTTACTCTTTATCTTTATTATTCTTATGTGGTACGGTGCCAGCATTCACCACCACACCCCATGATATATGAAAATCAAACCCACACCACGAGTAGAGCTCCTGCTCAACTCTGTGATACGACCTAGATTCAACGGGTATCATCCAATGCTGGAGGCAACGAAAACCATGCCGACACGATGGCATTTTTCTTTCCACTTTTCTACTCTTCCTGTGGGATAGGAATGAAAAGAGAAAAATGGGGAGAGATAGCCAAAATTGCGAACTAGTGAGGGTGAAATCTGCCGTCAACTCACCCCACACCCCATGATATTCGAAAATCGAACCCGCACCAGGACAAGAGCTTTGTTCAACTCTACGGTACGACGTAGATTCGACAGGTATCATCTATTGTTGAGGCAATGAGTATTTTCCTATGGAGACACCTTGCCCACCCAATGGTATTTCTTTTTCACTTCCCTACCCTCCCTGCAGGAGAGAAAAGAGAAGAGAAAAATGGGGAAAGATATATAACAATTACGAAACAGAGCAGGTGAAGTCTGTGGCGACTCAGCGGCTCTTGCTAAGAGAAGCTGCATCGACGGCTTACCCCACATCGCATGCTATGCAAAAATCAAACCACACCAGGAGGAGACCGCTGCTCACCCGCACAAACTTGTGCGGGTGAAGTCTGCCGGCGACCCAGCGACGCTTACCGATGAGCTGCAACGGCGGCTTACCCCACACTCCATGATATGCGAAAATCAAAACCGTACCATGAGGAGAGCTTGCTCAACTCAACGGTACGACGTAAATTCGACAGATATCATCCATTGTTAGGCAATGAGTATCCTCCTACGGAGAGAGCTTGCCGACGCAATGGTATTTTTATCCTTGCTTTTCAACCCTACCTGTCGAGAGAAAAAAGAAAGGAGAGAAATTAGGATAAAAACATTCATCTGTTGAATCAGTGAGTACCTTCCTATAGAAGGGCACTGTCGACACGATGCTACTCTCGTTTTTTTATCTTTTTCCCTTCATGTCAGGAGAGAAAAAGAGAAGAAAAGAAGACATGATAATAAATAATAGCGGAGTAGTTTTCTTGTAATGCCAGCACCGGTTACATCTCTTAGAGATGTCCCTTTGGCATCTCACTTGAAATATATAAAGCCCCTCAGGCACCTCAGTTGAAATATATAGAGATATTGGAGATGTCCTTCTGGTATCTCATCTGGAAATATGACAAAATGGTGCACTTAATACACATGCACCTCTGGCATCTCACCTTTAAATTGACCCATCTGTACATTTTGAATGAACTAACCGTCTTCTTTCTCTCCTGTTGTACAGATCCGGGAGTGACCCTGTTGCAGCATGGTGCAGAGAGACACTCACCTACTAACCCATTCCTTACAGATGTCCGAGCTAATTTCAAAATTTAACTACAGGTTGTTTGCCTCTTTTGGACTTGAATCTGCGGTAACTGTTCATGCCTTTTTCGGAGCAAATCTTGCGATAATTGATCCAAAATTAAAAACTTTTGTCGCCTCTGACTTGACATAACTCTAAATTTATATACTCGTGCCATTCATGGACTGAAATTTACAATAATACCCGTTTTTTCATAATTTAAAATATTCGTGTTTCTTTTGACTAAACTCTTTCCTCGGAAATGTAACTCTGACTTTTCACTTTGAAATGCGTCAGCCTCCAAGGAACCTGCAATAATAACAATTTTTCAAATTTTTCAACAACTACACAAGGATTAAATTATACGCTAGATGATTGTCAAAATTTAAAACATTGTGCTCCTCTTGACTAGCTATTATCTAAATTAAAAATGTAAATATTGATCGCTAGTCTTTTTTGACTAAAATTTGCGATAACTATTCAACTAATTTCAAAATATATATCATTTGACTAAACTCAGGAGTTGCCATGAGCAACTTTGTTAAGAAGATGTCCTTCTGACGTCTCACATGAAATGCTCTAGTAAGACCAATCACACGTGCTTAGAGACTTACTCTACTGAACACTACGGAGAACCACTCGCAGAAAACTGGACGCGGAGATCTCCTACATTTGTACTCATCAAAATTTCACGACATTTTTGAAAATTCCGACCTGACTCTAGATCAGCCAAGAACAGGTCTATCCCTAGGAGATGTCACTCCGACGTCTCACCTTGAAGTGCGACAGCCTTCAAGGAACCGCTTGCGTACAGAAGACTTAATCTTCTGAGCACATGGGGAGGACCACTACTCGGGCAAGTGGGTGTGCTGCTCTCTTAAATGTGCACATACTTGTCGAAATTTAATTCCCATATGCTTCTTTGGAATTAGACTCAATACCTAGTTGGGGTCCGTCCGACCCAACCTCTGGGGAAAGCCAACAGGCATGCGCTCGAGGAAAAGTGTGAGTCCGCTGAGCGTATGGTCGTGTCCGTCTCTTCTCGACCGTCTGAGATGCGACCGCCTGGAACCTAAATACTTATCTTCTCATCTGGTTCTCCCCGATCCTGAATTGTCATCCTGACACTCGACCCTTTCTTCTCTGGGGCTGAAATGCCCCGGGTGATAGTTGGGTGGTGGTAGTAGGTAGTGGTGACAGTAGTGGTGGTCCTTCTCCTTACTGTCCCTACAACCTTTATTTTTCTGTATGTGTAAATGAATCTCTAAAGCCTCGTTGACTATCCCCCCCTCTTCTTTCACTTCTTTCAAAGGAAACACTCGACATCAGCACTTATGCTCGTTTGTTTTCCTAACTCTAACCTAATTTAAATCTTATCATCCGAAGGAATCAGTCCTACTAATTTACGATTAAATAATATCATCATAAAACATAGAGAATTATCAATAAGTTCAATCAAGGTGAAGGAGAAAACGATTGTTAAACGCAAGAATTCAATTGAAAACAATTAGTGTAAAATATTACCGCTATAATATTTACAAAAATAGTAATATGCTTGTACCTCGGTAGTACAATATCCTTCTATATGATGTCTCTGCAATGTCTCCGTCACGGGCAATTTTGAGTTGTTTGATAATAAAGTACTTGGAGTCTTCTACTCTGGCACTGGAGTTATTAGGATCATTACAAAATATCTGCTTACGGTTTTCTTTTGTAAGGTTATGAAATATAACACCTGAATTTATATATATTTTAATTCAAAGCCACATAGAGAAATATTATTTCATAAAGGTAAAAAATTTATTTATGAAACAAAATCGTCGCATCTGCCAGGAACAACAGGAAATAAAAATATCACACTGTTCTATATCATGCTAATGTTCTCTTAATATTAGTGTGTTATGGTGCTCTATTCTAGTGCTAGACTTTAGGCTGTAGGCGGCAACCCGTGTTTAAAAGTGGTTCTTTTGTAATTCACATTCATTATAATTAAGTGATTGCAATAAATGGAGAACTGTGATACACACACAGCATAACGTGTGTATGGTGTTTTTTTTTCTCTCCTAATGAAAGACCCGTGTCGTTCTTCCGGTTCCGGTTGGTGATACTGGCTAGGACAGTTGGATCCATACGCCCTCTCCTATGGAGCTGCGCATTGCCCCTGCGTGATTTGGTTTCAATGCATCGTGATACGATGATACGATGACCGCAACAAGTGGTACGGAGTATTGGCAGAAATCAACCTTAGTGCCGCACTACCTGAATTTGATCAAATGATTCTCCTCAATATACCAACAAAAACGTCTGGAAAAGTAAGCTTATAAAATGAAATGTCAATTATTTCATTTTCCGTCGGGTCATCTCTACAATCTCCATGCAGTACCCAAAACACATGCACGATCCCTTGAATTATTTGATTTTTTTGTATTGAAATTCACCATCATGTCTGTCTGAAGCTGATGTACTTGCAATGGCCGAAACCAATAGAGTGCTCACCGCCCAGAACCGCGGGTCTGGGCGAAGCCCAGAAACAAAACCGACCACCAAAGCCCATCATAAGCTGTTGTTCGCTGGATCAGCATAAATGGCATTGAAACTGGCACCAATCGAAATGGAAGAATGCAATGGAAATGGGAGCTTTAGAAATGTTGTCCCTGGTTAATTAGACGTGATGTTGGTGTTCTCCAAGAAACTTCAATTATGACGAATTAATTCTGATTATGACGAAAAACTCTGATCAAGACGAACAAATTCTGATCATGGCGAATTAATTATGATCATGACGAATTATTTCTGATCAAGACGAATTAATTATGATCATGACGAATTAATTCTGATCACGACAAATTAATTCTGATCATGACGAATTAATTTTGTGTGATCATGACGAATTAATTTTGTGTGATCATGACGAATTAATTCTGATCATGACGAACTAATTATGATCATGACAAATTAATTATGATCATGTACTGACGACATTTCCTTAACTGGATCAAAACATGTTCGTTTTATTGATCTAGTAAGTACAATGATTTATTGAAGTGATTACAAATGTTGCTTGTTTCAGGGGTGTGTTGAATATGTTTTTTTTTAATACAACTAGGAATTGATTACTTGATGAGTGTTCATGAAGAATTAGTGTGTATTACCATTTTCTAACTTGTACAGAAATATTCCGAAAAAATTCACTGATTTTAGACCCACAAAAAATAATAAAAGTCATCTCGCGTACATTCTTTTTTTCATTGTATACACATCTCAACGGAACATATTTGGAATTAATCTACTCCAAATTTCAATCACGGCCACATCCTCATCCAAACTGTTTCCAACTTCCATGAACAAACGATCGGCCTCGTCCAGACCATTGTATTACTTACTGGTCTTTGAGTCGGACCCATATTTACAGAGCGCCCTATCTCACTCAAACTCTTGTTCAAGCGAGGACCAGCAAGAAACTTTCGATCATGCAATTGTATGCCTGAAGAAGTTTCCATTGTGACAAGTTTATGCAAAACTCTGTGATATTCCAAAGGCTCGCGTGTTACCTCCAAGAAGTTGTACACTAAGTAGGTCATAGATCATTTTGTAGTTAGAAGAGGCATCATACCTCTTCATCTTTTACATCATCCTGGTCATAGCGGAAAGTTAGATATGACAGTTCATGAACCTGCATGATTGCTACTACTATTAATTTTCTATTCTGGCAAACAATTGAAATATATTGTCAATAGAATTTGACATAAATAATAAACAAACAAGTAAAATAATGAGAGCAAATACTGAAGTGGTCTTTCTGATCTCACTAGTCAATGGTACATGTAATTCAACGTGTGTGTGTTTCTACATAATTCAGAAATTTGTCATCAAAAACTACACTTTTTTCTGCTCCTGACGCAATCTGTGCATCGAATGAGATGCTGCAAGATGAGTCATTGCTGAATCACGTCGGGATGACATAAAGTACTGTGTCTACCTGTGCCTATCTGAATATGGCGAAATGTGTCCGTATTTATACCAACAACCGTGTGATGCTAACATGAGAGGGCAATGGTGAAGTGTGTCCATACAGACTCATCCCTGTGAAGAATGAAGTAACAGCAACTGACGTCCATGTAACAGCAACTGATTTCCTTGTAACAGCAATTGAAGTAATAGCAACTGATGTCATCAACAGTCGACTCGTTCAATATTACATTGAAACAAAGATTTACCTTTATTTTAATTCCCTTCGGGTTTGCTGGCTGCCTTCTTCTTTTCAAATGCCTCGACAATACGAGCCCCAATAATTAGAGCGAATGCCGTCGTCGAGACTTAGTCACTCCGTGTTCATTTTTATCCATCGATCCTATGAGCGACTCTTTCATTTAAAGATATAACGAGTTTTTATTTTATTATAGAAATTCCTGCGTCTTGCATGGTCGTTTGCTGATTGTTAACATCATATACCCATGTTGCTGACCACATGCACGTTATTGTTATTAGTTCCAAATGATCTAACGTCTAGCGATGTACTAATATCAACGACTGGCAAACTTGGAAACAATGACGAGCAATTGTTCTTACAAACTGATATAAATTGTTTATCGTTGCCAAAAGACATTGGAACAAAATGTACAGACATATAACGTAGAGCTTGAAGAGTGCACTACAAACTTGCGTTTTGCCACATTGTTCATCGCAGTTTTTCATAATGTTTTTGCTCACAACAAACACACGGAAATCGCTTCGGATTAGCACACACGAGGCATTAAGGCAAAATCTTTAACCAAACGAAACAACCTGTGTTGATTATGCCTAGATATTTTATGTGATCTGTCTTTTACGTGCTCATGATAATGGACCAGTGGCAGGCATGATCGACAGGAGTTGTGTTCGCACGCCAGTGGCCGAAGCCACTTATGCCAATCGCAATTGACGATCGCAATTGAGAAACTCTCTGCAGCAGATTGTGAGTTAGATTTCCTGAGCGGAGTGACCTGGTACAAATGGTTTTATGTGAAAAGTTGGACCCCATACTGCGCATTCTGTGGTGCGCCGAATTACGTAACATGCGAACTCATGTGAGAATCACATGAGTTCGCCGATAACGTACCGATACGTTATCGGCGATACGTTATCGGCGATACCGTACCGATACCGTACCGATACCGTACCGATACCGTACCGATACCGTACCGATACCGTACCGATACCGTACCGATACCGTACCGATACCGTACCGATACCGTACCGATACCGTACCGATACCGTACCGATACCGTACCGATACCGTACCGA
>SDVV010011678.1:0-15753 GCA_016164225.1 Gammarus roeselii | reverse complement strand
ATATCCCTCGATGCCCTGTTATCACCTTAGATTCTTTGTTGGGTGCATTCCACATCTCAAGCGCATCCATATCTCTCGATGCCCTGTTATCACCTTAGATTCTTTGTTGGGTGCATTCCACATCTCAAGCGCATCCATATCCCTCGATGCCCTGTTATCACCTTAGATTCTTTGTAGGGTGCATTCCACATCTCAAGCGCATCCATGTCCCTCGATGCCCCGTTATCATCTTAGGTTTTTTGTAGGGTGCATTCCACATCTCAAACGCGTCCATATCCTTTGATGCCCCGCTTGGGTTCCTAGTAGGGTGCATTCCATACCTCAAACCCACCCATGACCCTCGATGCCCTGCTATTATCGTAGGTTTTTTGTCGGGTGTATTCCGTGACCCGCATCTGAACGCTCGCTTCGGATTTTATCTCCTTTCACTCTGACCTTATTACCACTGCTAGCAGTGTTTGCTGCAAGGTGCCGCTCCTTCATCGGATGAAGTATTCTGGAGGTGTGTTGCATAACGGATGCTCCTCCGGGCACTCGGGCAAAGATGGTTTGTCGAGTTAGCAGTAAGATGCCGAGTAATTTAGGATTGCTGTTGCAAGGTCTTGGTGACTGATAGTAAATTCGTTATTTGAATAGCTCCGAATTGCAGATAAAAAACATTTTGTAATGCAGTTTTGGAATGATAGAATGGGGAACGTTTTGTTTATTTTCGTAACATGACACAAAAACGTCTACAGATTTTTCTGAATTTTTTCTCTACAAATGCGGAGTTGAGATGATCGGCAATCACGGAATACAAAATGACACTATTATTTGTTAGTAAACTTATTGAAAGTATGGAGTTATAACCAGCGGTTGAGACCATAAACCAGCCCTTGTTTTCAGGCTCTCACTAATCAGGCTCACAACATTATGTTCAGAAGAGGCTTACTGCCAATTAACTCCCTTGTTCCATCATGCACACCCCTTCAACTGGAGGGCTGCGCTCAAACGCACGGTTGCCCCCGCTAGTGGCTGGAAGCGCTACCGGCGGCCGCTTTCTCCTCCCACCGCCGACTTATACAAAGCCGGTTTCTCTTCGTCACATTGTCAGCGTCATGAGAGCAGGGAAGCTTTCCAGTCATTTCCAGGCGAAGGCCCACCACCGCACCCCTTCCTCCAAAAGAGTTTAGTGATCATAACAGCCCTTCAAGTTATGTCGTGTTTCGTCGATGCCAGTCTCACTTAGGCTCGTGGCGACCGATTGTGGCGAGACTTGGCGGCGTCAAGTAACATGGCAGCACTTGGCACAAACCGTTGCAATCGTATTAGTTTAGTAACGTCTTCCTAACCTGTTAACAGATACCTTTTTTTATTGCGGACTTCTTACCGGTTGGGAAGGAGTACCTTTCATCGCTCGTGTTCTTCTTACAAGATAAATCGTAGTTAGCCGGTACATGAGTAGGGAAGCTCTTGCCTGCCTTCGTAGCTCAACACCGTAATTCCTTCTCTCTATGAAATCTTTCGTGTAATTGTTTCGCCCCTAACTGTAGGTATGCTTCTTGATTCATTACTGGACCAGCCGTTGATGTTTCTTGAGAATTACGGCGTTATCCTTCTCTTTATCAGATTCCGTCGCTTAAATATTTCTTGCTACTCCCGTACCACCGCTTCTACCGTTTGCTTATCATTGAAAGCATTCTTCCTCTAATGGGTTCAGTAATGGATCCAAAATCGTATTTCTGGTGACTATGTTTGTTTGTTACACCTCGCCCTCCCTCGCTATTATATGGGGGCAAATACCGCTATGCTGCGGCTTCTGATCGATTGCACAGATCAACGGGCCCGCTCCATTAGTTAGATAAAGATATATTTTATGCGCTACAAGTCGATAGTTTACATAGGGAAGTCTTCGTTTGTTTATCCAGACATATTGTTTATAGCTATGTTTTGGTCTCTGCTTCATTTGAATATAACTTTACTATTTCAACAAAAGGAGGCTGCTTGTAGGTGTATCTAATGGAGTGGCGGAACTAGCATTGCATATGTTTGGTTATCCTTCTCGAGCTGTTAGGTTTCCTTCGAACGTACTGAGAAACTGCAATAACGTTCAGAAGGGCGAAGTCTGCTGTTAAATGTTGGTAACCATTGACTTATTCTAATATTGTTGAATGAAGATTTTTGCCAGGGATCGTTTGTGCTGGTGCCGAATCTTGACCTGTGTTAGACATCATTGTTCCTCTGACAATACTGCGTGATGCGACCGACTAAGATAGATCTGTAATTTAGCTGAAATTACTGATCTTGTATTGCATTTTTGATTTGGTTGCATTAGATCTTTGACGAAGGTTGTTGCCATTGTGAGACTGCCTGCTTTTACTTGAATAATGTCCTGAGATATGTTGTCGACTTGAACTACTGGCTGCGTGCAATTCACTTTGTTTCCACATTGTTTCTTCTGTCTAGTACGAGCTTGTTCGCATGTATTGTCTACAGAATAGCCAACCATGAGTGGTGGGCTTCCTTTATTGTTAATGCATGCGTCCACCGACGGGGAAAGTACGTGGCTACTTGTGGTGCGGGTCCTCCTCCTCACCAAGGCGGGGATGGGTTGCCTATGTAGGTGTTGTCTGTCAAGAGGTACTCCTCTGGTCCTGCAACTTTCGTTTGTGTGACGCCGTCCGCGTCTCCTTCCATGTTGCTCCTACTGTGGTTATTCTGCACCTCATTCTGTTGTTGCTCCGGCAGAGAAAGCGGTCACAGGCTGGGTGGGTGGGTAGGTAGGTAGGTACTACTTTCTTTCTCGCGGAGCTGCGCTTTTTGGTAGTAACGGGAGAAGATAACTCGTCGTACAAGCGTAGGCAGACTTGCACTAGCTGGTTTCCGTGGCCAGGAGTCCGGCTTAACTAAATTAAGCAGCACTGCCTGCACACACTCTGCAAACTGTCCAGACAAGCTTGTGGAGACAGGTCTGTCCGCTCCAGTGTGTTAGACCGCGAGCAAAAATTGTTCCCTTGTTGTACAGCGTGGCCTATGTAGCTGCGGTCCGATTATTGGGCTACCGTGTAATGTGCGGCTAAATTAATAGTTTTTGACCGGATTGATTTGCTGGGAACCGATCTGTTTGGTCGAGTTGATGTGTTCGGAGTGTGTCTCGGCACCGAAGAAAATATAACTTGCTTTCTCTCTGTCTTGGCCGGGCGGAATAAAATCTTCCTCTCTACCCATTTTGTTGTGTGTATGTCACATTTCTGTAGTGACCCTCTTTAGTCCAAGAGTCTTTGATGTCCATTAGTTTTGATGAATTAGACTATTACTATAGGCACTATTTATTAGGTAAATCGTGAGAAGTAATAAAATTGACGTAAATTAGTTACACGTGGGAAGAAGAAAGCCACAGAAAGGTCCATGGGTATGGAGTTGGTTGAGTTTGTCTTGGCAAGTTGACCATACCCTCTTCTGGCTGTAACCTTCTTTGCACCTTGTATCGACACTGTAAGTGCACTCAACATCAAGTGAACCCGTGTTCAATTTTAGTGCAGTCCTTGATCCGACTCGACTCCTGGTCCATGTAGTAGAAGTGGTGTGGAGAGGGAAACGAACAACCCTATTTTACCTGGTGTAGTGGGAGTCACGTGTTAACCGCTGCTTAATGCGAGCAGCCTGGATGGGAAAGGTCTCAAAAACCGGTAAAAGAAGTGTGGAAGAGGGCCGTTCGTGGCTGATTGGTTTCTCAGCTGTTACGAGTCCCAGAGCGTTCGCTGCCAACACAAACAAACATGGTGCAGACAATCTAGTCCCAGCCAGAGCCGTTAATGATGGTTACAACACCACTATTATTGCCCGTGTACCGGCTCGGCCGAAGGACTGTTGCCCTTGATGTTGTTCACGTCAATTGGGTCTGTCCCACAACGGAACCCTGGCCTATATGCTCGGTTTAATGATGTTTGGTACACATAAATTGATCAATCAAATGTATTTTGTTGAGATAAACTTGTGACTAATAAATTTTTCAATCATCTGCCCAGCCACGTGTCTGACAGACGCGTAAACCTGATTTCCCAAAGGCAGAGAAGATTTTTATATTGTTTAACAAATATTCGTTGTAGGACTTGGCTCTTTGAACATCTATCATGCATTCTTGCATATGCTTGTGACTGAAGAAGGACGGAGTGACGGCTCTCCTGGCTGCACCCCTAACCTAGAGGAGGAAAGGTCATTGCCCCCATGGTGACATGTTATGTGAGATGTATCACCCCTTCATCAAAGAGCATAGCGCTTGTGCTTGTTTTTCGATCATTGCCATGTGTAGTGTTCATTACTTGAGCAGCTTCATATATCACGTGATGTTACAATTTATATTGAAATAGTTTTGATCGGTATCCTATTTACAGGTTTTTTACCCAGGCTGCACCTGAATTTTAACTCATATGATGTGAGTCAGACGATAGTTTTTTGTTTGTTTTACGAATACTCGTTGCTATCTCAAATTCGCCACTCGCGCGCTACGATGCTTTCAATTGGTGATGTGGTTTGTGGAATAATTGTTACGGATCTTTGGCTTTAGGGAAGGTGTCCGTCGTTCAGACATTTACTCCGTGTAATTTTGCGTACCTATCCTGCTGCTGGCTGCTTGCATCGCAACATGCATATATGTAGTTTCTCAAATGAGATACAGGACCGATGTTTTCCATAATAGAGAAAATGCTTGCCTCTTCCTCAACTACGTCTACACCCTCATACGACAGGAGCTAGTTCAGTATTTGAAGGGCATTATATCATTGAAACATCGTTTGCTAATATGTTGCGGGGCTTGCACAATCGATTTCTATCATTGTTAAGTACCTATTCTGTAGCTACCTATAAAGTATTTTTCCATGCTGTACCAAACATTTTCCTTTGGGCAAATGATCGGCAAAGTACATGCATTGCAAATGTGGTTACTTCACAAGTGATAGTTACTAACATTTGGTTCCATTCAATTTGCGAGAAGTTATCAAGTATACGAATTTACACGAAACCCGTCACCTATAATGCTCACAATTCGTGATGATAGGTCATTAATTACATGTCGTACTTCAAACAACAACAACACAACTTAGTTTGGGTCAAAGAAGGGTGTGTGTGTCGGCTCTACCTACATTCACTTGAGTTGTTACACCGGTCCAGAAATAAGGTGGCAGATGCTAGGTATGGTATCCCGGAAGCCCTGTGCAGGTCGTCGTCGCCGCTGTGGTGAATTCTGACCTCTGTGTACGCAGTCGCTGGGGGTAAACCAGACCACTTTTCTCGCCAGTCGAGCCACTATTTGTACGCATCCACGACCAACAGAGTTATTACATTAAACTGAGGACTTATCAGCTTGTGTTGCGGCCGTACATGCTCTTTGCTATCAGAAGGTACCATAACATGTTAGATCATAGTGTCATTGCGTATATTTAACCTTTTATTTGTGACAAGCTTGTAATTTGATGATCACGACTCATTGGAAAGTTTCCTTTTGCTCCTTTTGTAGTTTTTAATTTGAATCTCTTGCCATCGTCTAAGTATGAGCTGTTGACATAATTTACTGAGGCCTCCTGATTGTTGCTTTTGATGGCAGTTACCGAGTTATTGTAGAACTGCATTGAATATTCTTCCATCCAGCGAACACAAAATAAGCCCTGGTTTCTTAGAATTATGATTTTGATGACGTTCTATTAAAAAAATTGTTCACGGCAACAAGGTCATCGCAATGTCAAGATATATCACGAACGATGAAATATTTACTTAACTCTTCAATTGTGGGTTTTTCTGGAAATGTGAGCAGTTTAACAAATTTTTGGTGCTCAATTTCGTTTGAAACTTGCACAAACGTTGCAACATACCAAGTTGAATTGTTTTCGAAAGGCATTGTCGGCTGTTTTTTGTGTACGATGAACTCCAAACGAATTCACACTCAATATTGGGCCTACGCAGTCAGGCACAGAAGTGAAAGGAAATTCGTTCATGCTTAGTCAACAACGAAGAAGAAACAGAACTCCATTTTCCCTAGTGGAACTCAACCCTTCTATAGCAAGGAATGATGTATGACTGTATTATGTTTGGACAAAGCTACTTGATATATCGTGAAAATCAAACTTGCTCTCTGTTTAGACATAGACGCGAAAAATTACCATTTCGAATTCCCGATAGAGGCGAACTTCCAATACGCTGGTCACCGATGCCCAGTTTTTCCGTTCACTGTATAGAATGAAATTTTCCAGGTATGCAGTCACTTCTCATTTGGATTGGACTAGAGAACAATTATGCAAGCTGATGTTAGGGGGGTAGCCAGACGATTGCAGGACGCTACGGATTCTTTTGATTGGTGGCAGTTTGGATCGGGATGTGAACCGTCTTGAAGCGAATACGCGTCTTTGTGTCTCGATGAAAATGTTTGCCAACAAAATTGCGGCATAGGAAATCACAAACGGGCGGCGCAACGATCGATTTTATATTTGAACTAAGGCTTCAATCACTTCGTAACTTGATTATCTCTTCGCTTTTTGTCTACTGCCCCGAGTCTTGGCTAACAGAACGCAGGGCGCTCGTTGTAGTAGTTTCTTTTAGATTCAGTTACTCACATCAAACTAATCATTCCATAGACCGCCATATCTTCATTTCCTTCACACTTCCAAATAATTGATTACAGGTTAAGGATGATGATAACGTAAGCCTCAACACGGTTGAGGCTTACTTAATATTGCAAGGATGTAAATAAATTGATGGCATGGAGAGGCGGGAGCACCTCCTCTCTTGCCTCTCCACTTGGGGGGTGATTATCCTCTTAGCGAGGTGGTTCTAGTACTTGTGGGGTTTCTTCCTGACCCTCATCTTCCCCTGTATCTCTGTTCTGCAGAGGTAGTAAATACTTTGTATAGGGAGATCGACAGTAAATCAACGCCTCACTGTCCGGTACTTGTGCTTACTTGATGCCTATTTTGAGATCAACGACGCGGCGCCGCACATGCTGCATCTCGTTGCTATGTACACACACACACACACACACACACTCGTGCATATATATAGTCACCTTGATAGAGCGCGCACTCTTATGTTGATCTACCATGTACGGTATTAGTGGTTCGGTGACAGTTGAAGTTTGTAAGAAGCTCGAATGCATTCAATACGAGCTATACGATGGAAGTCATCGCCTTTGATTCATTTAATTCACGTACTTGGCAATATATTGTTATGTACTTGGGTTTGTCTTGAGTTTATTATCTTCCCGCATACCAATACGATTCATGCAATCCCGGGGCTGATGGCAATTGCCTGTCCAGAAGATTCACGTTTTTGTTAGCAGAGCGAAGCATTCAATATTATTAGATACTCGGCACCCTTCTCGTTGTTCATAGTCAGAAAAACAGCCGACGACAGCCGAAAGAAGATCGCGAATTATTAGGTCAGTGAAAGTTTGGAGCAGAGTAGCCACTAATACGTAAACGATGGTGCCCTGTATCTTGTCTTGCCAATTGCTACTTTGTCTCAGGACTGGATCAGGACAAACATAGTCTCCTGTTCCTTCCCCTCTATCTACTCCCGTTGCTTTCCCTTTCTCCCGTCCCTCCTGTTTCCCCAGTTAGGGGATGTTTCTGCTACAATGTAGTTATTTGCTATAGCGTAGTGAGCCCAAACCAGAAGTTGCTGCACTCTAGCAAAGAAAAACCAGTTGGGCTCCACTATCGAAAGAGTGTTTCTTCCTGCGCTGCGGGCCAAGTTCGGTAAAAAGGTGTAGGTTCAGTTTTTAAGATCTCCGTTCATAGAAATTGGTTACTAACAGGAAGTCGCATGGTGGTGCCTAGTGAAATAAATCTATCAAGCTATCGTTAAAAGTTACTTTACCAATAGCGTATTATTAAACAGCATTCAGTAACTCGCTCAGTCGTTGTTGAAATAATGTGTCGTTCCTTATCGTTTCGTTTTCTTGCGCATGCAGCAATTTGTTTTAATGCATTTCAATTACGAATACATCTTTAATAGTTAGAAAAACTATGAGCAGTATTGTGTGTTTCTTTGAGTCCCTATACCCTGTGATTCTTAGTTAAAAGAACTTTGGAACGCGAAGTTTTAATTTGAATAATTCCTTGATCGTTTGAAACTGTTGTTCCCCCCCGCCTCCTCAATGGTATTTGTGCACCGCACCTAGTGGGAGGTCACGATAAAATGAAAATTCATATTTGTATTTGACATTACGCACGTATCCAAACCAAAGAAGCCATATGCTGCTCAAACAGGTTTTACAGGCTACCGCGAGTGTCTTTATCTTGCTACTTGCACTCTGTGATCCGGTCTAGAAATTTTTCTACTCATCTGGGCTTGGTTTCACTTGTTTCCGACAGTGAAACGTGTTCTATGTTCTTCACACAGTTGGAAATGTGAGAGTAGTTAGAGCATAGCCATCCCTGTTCGTGTAGTCCCAGGCGGCGCTCTCTATTTTTTGCCCCTTGTTTTAGGTGTAATTAAACAGCACATATCTACAGAGTTTGATTAAATATAAAGGGTCATGTAGAATATACAGGTGCGCTGCCCCCACTTGCTGCCAAACACGTGCAGAGCATCAACCAAGCGCTGCCACCCAACACAAAAAGGCATCCTTTAAAGTGAGATTGGCTAACATTTTAAGGGATCCTGTTTCAGTGTAGCCGGTGGCAACAACGCTAACAATGTCGACGTCCTTCACTGCTGCACAGTTATGGACGCATTCTATTTCAGTGTTGTTGGTGACAACAACGCCAGCAATGTAGACATCAGTCAGTGCTGTACAATTATGGATTTGCTATTTAAGTTTTCCCATTTACCGGCGTGGGAATCGCTTCCAGTTGCAACGTTGCTATTGTATGAGAGAGTCGACCAAACTGTATAATGAACTACAATATCGTTAAACACTCACTGAACTGGTAGTTACCTACCTTCCTATTCTGCCACCTGGCAGTATCGTGTTGCAAGTGTGGCCACACAACGCCCTGTCATGCTAAGCCATCACTCGCCGACTGTTGAGGCCCAACAAAGCCTGTGACTGGCACTAGGTGACAAAACAGTGTGTTTCTGGCACTAGGTGACTCAGAAAAGCCTGTGTCTGCCACTAGGTGACCCAACAAAGCTTGTGGCCAGCACTGGGTGGCCCAACAATGCCCTGTGACCGGCACTAGGTGACTCAACGAAGCCAGTGATCGGCACTAGGTTACCCATCAAAGCCCTGTGACCGGCACTAGGTGACTCAACGAAGCCAGTGATCGGCACTAGGTTACCCATCAAAGCCCTGTGACCGGCACTAGGTGACTCAACGAAGCCAGTGATCGGCACTAGGTTACCCATCAAAGCCCTGTGACCGGCACTAGGTGACTCAACGAAGCCAGTGATCGGCACTAGGTTACCCATCAAAGCCCTGTGACCGGCACTAGGTGACTCAACGAAGCCAGTGATCGGCACTAGGTTACCCATCAAAGCCCTGTGACCGGCACTAGGTGACTCAACGAAGCCAGTGATCGGCACTAGGTTACCCATCAAAGCCCTGTGACCGGCACTAGGTGACTCAACGAAGCCAGTGATCGGCACTAGGTTACCCATCAAAGCCCTGTGACCGGCACTAGTTGACCCAGCCATGACACTCGCTCACTGCGGAAGTGACTTGCCTCTGCTAATGTATGTTGCATGCCCCCTTTGGCCTCTTTTTGCCGTCCCGAGCACCCGGTTTGCTGGGTGCAGGTTTAGTTTTTTGTTCTGGCGGCTGGTATGTTGGACAGTCTAGCCTTCTATTCCGGCAACACTTCGTTATTAGTTCAACAGCGGTAAAGGTTAAGTAGGTACTCAGTCTGTAGATAACGGCTTCTTATGCAGCTCGTGGGGCTTGGTCGAAATATCTCCCACTCCTAACGGGGAGACTTGTTTTACACAGGGCTGATGTTTTTTCCGCAGAATGATGTCGTATATCATACGGAAATGATTTGAACCCTAATTACAAACGTGTAACTCTGTCACTTCCTCTGTCTGCCTCTGTCTCGTCTGTTTGACTGTCCTTGGTAACGCAAGGACAAGAATCAGAACTCCTTCGAGTTATTAATCAAATTTTCATGACATGCATGACAGCAATTTGAGTGTTTCGTAGTCATATAATTTAAGCAGATATTTAATAAAATCGCATTTGAATAGAATATTCTATTTTCAAATGTTGAAGCTGCGAAGTTTTGACAGTACCGCCCGGATTTCTACGGTAGAAGACCTAAACTAACGATTAGCATCATACGCATCAGAGTTCCACTTCAGCTTCTTCATAAGTTATTCACCTTTCACCAAAATCGAGCTCTGAGACCCGGCTTTGGAGTCAGCCATATTTTAGGTCAACACAACTTGCCACCCTAGCATTCAATGGATTCAATAGCTCTACATTTTATGAATTCAATAGCTCTACATTTTATGGATTCAATAGCTCTACATTTTATGGATTCAATAGCTCTACATTTTATGGATTCAATTGCTCAAACGCTAAGCCGTGTAGAGTTTATTAAGTACCTGACGATGATGAGAGATGATCGTTCCGCTTTGGCAGATGATTCCAGTAGTATCGTCCTTTACTATGTTCTACTGTCAGCCAGATGTGAGGCATGTTCCAAACCTAGATCTTTCGAAGTCATTACACCTCGTTCGACTTCGTAGCTAATGGGCCGCGTGGCCCTGATTATAAACTTTTTTTTTTACTGCCGTAGTGCGTGCTATTTGAAACGTGGATATTTTCTGTTCAAATTTCCTCCCCATGTCCATGAAAACATGTGGAAGGCGTAGTCTGTATGCGGTTATGCCGATCAACTAGATGGTTACACAGATTCAACGTATCGTGCTGTATCATTACAGCTACCTTTGTAATGGATGTCGTTCAGTGAAGGTGGGTAATGAACCTGAAAATATCTCCAACGTTACATTGTTCTCAAGTACGCTCATGTGACCAGTCATGTGTGGTAATGAGTTATTCAATAGTGGTGTTCTGTAACAAATTAATCGTGATCTACATACCTAAGCGCATTGACATGCCTGGAAACATGCGGATAATTTCCATCTTCTTGGGTTGTCCTCAATTTCTTCATTGAGTGCCAGCCAGTCTGCTGGGACTAGGCTCATCTAGGTTGAGTAAGGTCGTCACGTGAACTAGATAATGAACACGCACACTGCGTGGCAGTGCAATATGTGCGTGTTGTCACCTCAGAGTTGTGTGGGGAAATTAATGCCTTCACACGGCAACCTTCAGCACCTGGCTCCCGTGGAACTGGATCCACGCGATGGTGTAAACTCTCCTCACTGCGGCCCAACTCATTCACGTCAGTCACTTCATCCGCCGCTTCCTAGAATTCATGCGAGCTTGACTGAATTACATTTGCTGAAGTCCAGCTGTATATCGCCTTTCAGTCTGCAGTGGCTGACTGATCCTGTTAGAGACGTTGGGAGCATCAGAAGCAAGCTATGGATTAATGATATTTGTTGTTCATCTGAACATAGTTCGTTGGCAGCCCAAGACGCGAAAATCAGAAGCAAGCTATGGATTAATGATATTTGTTGTTAATCAGCGTGGTTCGTTGGCAGCCCAAGACGCGAAAATCAGAAGCAAGCTATGGATTGATGATATTTGTTGTTAATCAGCGTGGTTCGTTGGCAGCCCAAGACGCGAAAATCAGAAGCAAGCTATGGATTAATGATATTTGTTGTTAATCAGCGTGGTTCGTTGGCAGCCCAAGACGCGAGAATCTGGAGCATGGCATGGATGAATGATGTTTGTTGTTCATCTGAACGAGAAGTAACCATTGCAAAACGTGAAATAGTCCGCTTACGGGAAAGTGACATACGGTGCTTGGTGCTGTTGCTCTCATGATTAAAAATATTGGTTTCATACATTAAACTTCAGCTATTGGTAATTCATTACGCTACGAACAGATGTTGAATAGCTGTTGGCAATTCGTTACACTATGAACATACGTGGAAGTTTGGTTGAATGTTTATAAAGTACGTTGCAGCTATGGAAGAGTACGAAATGCTGTTGAACATAAATATTTCCAATTGAATATTTTTTATGTCGTTCTGCATAATTGTCCACTCCCGCCAACCGTGCCATCCAGGCACTGCGATCGTTAAGTTTTGTGTCCAATAACTAGGCAATCTTCGCGTTTCGGTTAAATATTCCTCGCGCTACTTCTTTGCGTCACGTCTAGTGGCCTGTCTTCCGAGACAAATTGACTGAATGTTCCGAAGATGTCGTCCCGCCATGCCTGCGGCTCTTGCCAACGTGAAAGCCCTCCAATCCAGATACTTGGCAAACTGTCATCCGTGCAGGTGTTATGATCAACCTCAGCTACGACCATCACGTATGTCAACCACTTTAGTGTCAGGCTAAACATGTCTCTGGAGCTACTTGGTCCACGGAAGTGACAACTGTGTCTCAGCTGTGGGACAGACGATGTTGCCTCTTCTTGCGTGAGTCATAGTATGGCGTGACCATAGCCACGTGGTTCGTGGCTATGGTCACGAACCATGGGCTCCTGCTATTCATGGCCAGATTGTTTGATTGCTTACTCGAGTAATTCCTTTTTCGAATTGGGATTAGTTTGGCTTTAAAGAACGCATTTTATATAGTGATGATTAGTTGAGAAACTATTGTCTAAGTCACATTCCGCGGTCCAGGCCTCCAGAAAACACTGATTCATCGATTCTTGAAGCACAAATGCTTACCTTATTCTTGTGTAAACTTGTGCTCTTAACAATTTGCGGCCACTAAACACGTCCAACAGCACGATACTATTATTTTGAAAGTCTTCTTAGTAACTAAGACTCAAATAGGAATTCTGTCACGATGTGACCATATCTCCATCATTAACTGTGTAAACGTGATACACGATCTCTCTCTTGAAACCATCTTTTGGCTCTGGTCCGGTGAATGAGATAGAAGAGAAAAATGACTAGGTTCGCTAAAAAGAAAGTCACAGGAAAGTGGCACCATTCTATCGTTGATCGCGCCTTCGCTCCGTTGGTCGCGTGTCTCGAAAACTGGAACTAACGGCAGGGTGATCACTATCGGTCACCCTCGTCCACCATTTAGGTTATCATCATTGTGGTGTGAGTTAGATCAGTAACGGAGATGCATCGTTCGCTCTCCCTTGATCACATTGCATAGATTGCTTCTAACCGCCAATTCTACTACCACCCACAGAGTGTTATAGCTTCCACTGCTTTTCTGCGTGAAAAGTAGTCCACATCAACCATCGCCTTTTATGACGAGCTTTCTTTCCAGTGCTAAATCGAGATGTTGGTGACGAGCTAAAGGGTTTTCATTTGGAAAGGATAGACTGAGGTATCTGGGTATGCTGGGTTTCAAAGTATAATCCTGAAATTAGCTTAGAGACTTGAAAGTCTCCTCCCATGGTATATCACTTTTAGTGCTCATTGTTTCCACGTGGCTTTTGATCTTTTCAAATGTACGAGTTTCTGAAGCCATTGGCCTTTCTGGACCATCTTCCTTTTCGACCAAGCGTCTGCACAAGAACACGACAACTTCTGCAAGATTTTGCTGGTACGTTCAAGACTGTTTGCGCGCAGTTAGGACGTAGTGGGGAAAGCTTGGATGTGGAGGCCTGCAAGGGAGGATTGGAGGCGCACGGCAGGGAGGTGATGGAGGGCCAGAGGGTTGGGGGGTTCCGCGCAGCAGAAAAGACGAAACCGGTGGAAGAGCGGCGAGTTGGTGGCTCAAGGGGCGGGTGGCCATAACGGTTCGCTGGTGTTAGCGTCGCTGCTGCAGAGTAACGGGGTTAGCCAGATACGGCCGGAGCGGACGTGAAGGTTGCAGAAGAGGTTGCGAGTTTAGGCCTGAGACTGAGGGCTGTTTCACAGAGCAGGCAAGGGGATGTGACGAGGAGAAGAGTGGACGCAGCTGCAGTAATGGTACTGGTCTTTCATAGAAGTGGTCAACCTCAATCTTCAGATATCTCTTTTCGTTTTTTCCATCGAACAAGTTTCAAGATTTCTTCTTGAAATTTATTTCGTTAATTGTTCTAAAATGTGCAATGACGTTTTAGGTTATCGTCTTGCTTTGTTATTGATGATTAACTCCTTATGCTGGTGGTGCGTTTGCGGGACACCAATGACACGTGTTTTCAGCAAGTGTGTTGCAATTGTTTTAGAATATATATTAAAGACTAATGGAGTGAGAAATTTGGGGATTTTTTAATGAAGACAACCACTGTGAATATAACCACTCATCTACACACATACCGAGAGTTAGCTTCCATGAACATCGCAAAAAAGTGTTGAAATGTTATCAAAATGATAACTTGTAAACCCGCAATTATTTTCAGCTGGTGCGTCGCACCTTTCATGCCTTGGTGCACGCGGAAAAAAAAACCTCTGAAACTATTCCGAACCAAATTTTGTGAAGTACAGACTCGTCAAACTGAAAAACTTCAAATGTATTTGGTTCCATTTGATTGTAATATCCTCCAAACTGCCTGTCTCCACAAATGTTAGTCACAAGCTCGCCGCTCCGGTAAACGGGGCGCCATATTTCCGCTATGTAATGCATGTTCGACTTTTCACGCCTCGTTTGCTGTGGCATAGGCTTGCATATGGGATGGTGTTTTGAGTAGCTAGCATACCCTGTTAACGTCATCTTTCACGCGCTTCTGGTATTGGTGTCCAGGAGAGGAAGGCTTACGGAGACATGCCTGAGTGCACGTGACTGGACAACCATGAGGATCTGAAATCTTCTTTTGATATCGATATTATGTAATGGAAGATATAATAGTATTGGGTGGTTCGGTATCAGGGTGATCCAGCTTCCGTTTACTCTTGGGGCTGTCTTGTGCGCGGATGCAAGGAGACCGCAGCACGAACCATGTGGAGCTCAAGCAATGGTTTGCTAATGTACATGATGAGCCTGAGTCATCTTTTGTGCCTTTCTGACATCTAAACGTGATCCGTTTCCATCCATATAACTCGGCTTGCTTGTGCTGTCTCCATTTTAATATTGTTGTTGATTCTAGGTTCTCTTTTAATTTCTTATATGATCAATGGTGCCTTCTTGTTTATTGTTAATGTGTGTTTTACAGCCTCTGCAGACACGCGCCTTTGACAGCAGCAGTGTGCCCTCATGCACGTATTTTTGTTCCCTCATTAGGCTTGTTTTGACGACTATCTAGCCTTTGGTCTCGCTTTCAAGGGCTTGTATTGGCGGTACACGTGTTTGCCGCCGCTATCGAAGAGCCAAACATAGCGAGACCAAACTTAGATCCCGGGCTGCTGGGTGGTGTGTTTATGCCGAGTTTCTTCACCCCATGCCATCTTTGGAGGTCTTGAGATCCTGTTTGTCGGTTGGCGTCGCTCGACCGTGAGATCCGATTAATAAGTTGCACTAGCAGCGGTGTACTTGATTTTGGTAACTCTAATGGCCATATTTTGACGACCGATGTTGTTACCTCGCCGTGTACGAACATACCCTACGGGCATTGCGCTTACATATCTTCCCTAACTTCGATGACTTTCTAATTTTAATCATGTTTGATCCTCTTTCTGTTGTTATATCTCTGTCTTATGGTTATTTTCCCTTGGCAAATTTTTTCAACCATCTTACCTTCTCGATTAGAGGCTGGTTTGTGTGTTAGCTGCAGCGAATTTTTGATTCAAGTTTTTGCTGACCACTGTAAGTCAAGCGCCAATTTTGGTCACTGGACATGTTTTGCTGATTGTCTCGGTTCTACCTTTTTTTAGTTCGTGTATATA
>SDVV010011677.1:0-15755 GCA_016164225.1 Gammarus roeselii | reverse complement strand
TACAAAAGACGGACCTGCAGAACTGAGCAATCGCGTAGGTTGACCGCTTGAAAATCAAGATGTTGATGAGCCTCTTGAGATGAGCAGCCGAAAAAGAGGCGCATAGCTGGCATCCGTTGAAGTCCGGTTGAGGGAGCCTAAAATCTCCCTATGGGCAATAAGTTGAACTCCAGAAGATAAACATGCTAAACACCAAACTCTTGAACTAGTTCACTCTTAAAGCGACGATCAGGACTGGCCGACCTCCGTTGATATTGGGCACTTGTCGCCGACCACACTGCCATGTCTTCATTTACTTGAATGTTCTTAAAAAGATGGCGTAGACATAAATTCTTGGTATACTGAAGTTGTTAAATTCAAACACGATCTTTAATTCATTGTACTGTTTCTATACCCACGACGTACGTTTTGCTATACTTTAAGCTCATCAGGTGGGATTTCCAAAACTCAAAAATCTTCACAATTTAGAAAGAATGACGCTGGTTATACGAACAGGTGGTATCTACTTTACAATTTTAGTTGAACAGAAAATAACTAATTACATGACAAATGCTATTAAATGCAAATCAGTTCAAAAGCGTCGTCTTCTAGCAGACAGCCCACACAGCGAGAGATAAACGGCAGGAGTCTGTTTCAGTCTGGTAGAGGGAGCTTACAATCTCCCTGTAGTGTAGGGGTGGACTACAAATGACGGACTGCAGAAATGCACAATCGCGTAGGTTGACCGCTTGAAGGTCAAGCTGTTGATGAGCCTCCTTAGATGAGCAGCCGGAGAGAGGCGCAGAGCTGGCATCCACTGAAGTCTGGTTGAGGGAGCTCACAATCTCCCTATGGGTGATAAGTTGAACTCCAGAAGATACACATGCTAAACACCAAACTCTTGAACTAGTTCAATCTTGAACTGACGATCAGGACGGGCAGACCTACGTTGATATTGGGCACTTGTCGCCGACCACACTGCCATGTCTTCATTTACTTGAAAGTTCGTAAAAAGATGGCGTAGACAAATATTCTTGGTATACTGAAGTTGTGAAATTCGAACACGATCTTTAAGTCATTGTACTGTTTGTATACCCACGACGTACGTTTTGCTATACTTTAAGCTCATCAGGTGGGATTTCCAAAATTCAAAAATCTTCACAATTTAGAAAGAATTACGCTGGTTATACGAACAGGTGGTATCTACTTTACAATTTCAGTAGAACAGAAAATAACTAATTACATGACAAATGCTATAAAATGCATATCAGTTCGTAAGCGTCGTCTTCTAGCAGACAGCCCACACAGAGAGAGATGAACGGCAGGAGTCTGTTTCAGTCTGGTAGAGGGAGCTTACAATCAACCTGTAGTGAAGGGGTGGACTACAAAAGACGGACCTGCGGAACTGCACCATCGCGTAAGTTGACCGCTTGAAGATCAAGATGTTGATGAGCCTCTTGAGATGAGCAGCCGTAAAAAAGGCGCATTGCTGGCATCCGCTGAAGTTCGGTTGAGAGAGCCTACAATCTCCCTATAGGCGATAAGTTGCACTACAGAAGATACACTTGCTAAACACCAAGCTCTTGACCTAGTTCACTCTTGAAGCGACGATCAGGATGGGCCGACCTCCGTTGATATTGGGCACTTGTCGCCGACCACACTGCCATGTCTTCCTTTACTTGAATATTCTTCAAAAGATGGCCTTGACATATATTCTTAGTATACTGAAGTTGTGAAATTCAAATACGATCTTTAATTCATTTTACTGTTTATATACCCACGACGTACGTTTTGCTATACTTTAAGCTCATCAGGTGGGATTTCCAAAATTCAAAAATCTTCACAATTTAGAAAGAATTACGCTGGTTATACGAACAGGTGGTATCTACTTTACAATTTTAGTTGAACAGAAAATAACTAATTACATGACAAATACTATAAAATACAAATCAGTTCGAGAGCATCGTCTTCTAGCAGACAGCCCACACAGAGAGAGATGAACGGAAGGAGTCTGTTTCAGTCCGGTAGAGGGAGTTTACAATCTCCCTGTAGTGAAAGGGTGAACTACAAAAGACGGACCTGCAGAACTGCACAATCGCGTAGGTTGACCGGTTGAAGATCAAGATGTTGATGAGCCCCTTGAGATGAGCAGCCGAAAAAGAGGCGCATAGCTGGCATCCGCTGAAGTCCGGTTGAGGGAGCCTAGCCTACAATCTCCCTATGGGCGATAAGTTGAACTCCAGAAGAAACACTTGCTAAACACCAAACTCTTGACCTAGTTCACTCTTGAAGCGACGATCAGTACGGGCCGACCTCCGTTGATATTGGGCACTTGTCGCTGACCAAACTGACATGTCTTCCTATACATGAATATTCTTCAAAAGATGGCGTTGACATATATTCTTGGTATACTGAATTTGTGAAATTCAAACACGATCTTTAATTCATTGTACTGTTTCTATACCCACGACGTACGTTTCACTATACTTCAAGCTCATCAGGACGGATTTCCAAAATTTAAAAGTCATTACAATTTAGAAAGAAATGACGCTGCTTTTACGAACAGGTGGTAACTTCTTTACAATTCTAGTTGTACAGAAAATAGTTAATTATATGACAAAAGCCAAATAATACAAATCAATCCGAGAGCGCCGTCTTCTTGCAGACAGCCCTCACAGAGAGAGATGAACGGCAGGAGTCTGTTGCAGTCCAGTAGAGGGAGCTTACAATCTCCCTGTAGTGGAGGGGTGATTTATAGAAGACGGACCTGCTGAACTGCACAATCGCGCAGTTTTACCGCTTGAAGATCAAGATGTTGATGAGCCTCCTGAGATGAGCAGCCGAAAAGAGACGCATAGCTGGTATCCACTTAAGTCCGATTGAGGGAGCTTACAATCTCCCTATGGGCGATAAGTTAAACTACAGAAGATACACTTGCTGAACACCAACTCTTGAACTAGTTCACTCACGAAGCAACGATCAGGACGGGCCGAACTGCGTTGATATTGGGCACTTATCGCCGACCACACAGCCATGTCTCATTTACTTGAATATTCTTCATAAGACATATATTCTTGGTATACTGAAGTTGTGAAATTCAAACACAATCTTTAATTCATTTCACTGTTTATATACCCACGACGTACGGTTTGCTATACTTTTAGCTCATCAGGTGGGAGTTCCAAAATTTAAAAGTCTTCGCGATTTAGAAAGAAATGACGCTGGGTATACGAAAAGGTGGTATCTATTCTACAATTTTAGTTATACAGAAAATAATTATTTACATGACAAATGCCATAAATTTAAATCAGACCGAGAGCGTCGTCTTCTAGCAGACAGCCCACAAAGAGAGAGATGAACGGCAGGAGTCTGTTGCAGTCCGGTAGAGGGAGCTTACAATCTCCCTGTAGTGAAGGGATGAACTACAGAAGACGGACCTGCAGAACTGCACAATCGGGTAGGTTGACCGCTTGAAGATCAAGATGTTGATGAGCCTCCTGAGATGAGAAGCCGAAAAGAGTTGCAGAGCTGGCATCCACTGAAGTCCGGTTGAGGGAGCTTACAATCTCCCTATGCGTGATATGTTGAACTCCAGAAGATACACATGCTAAACACCAAACTCTTGAACTAGTTCACTCATGAAGCGACGATCAGGACGGGCAGACATCGGTTGATATTGGGCACTTGTCGCCGACCACACTGCCATATCTTCATTTACTTGAATATTCTTCATAATATGACTTAGACGTATATTCTAGGTATACTGAAGTTGTGCAATTCAAACTCGATCTTTAAGTCATTTCACTGTTTCCATACCCACGACGTACGTTTCGTTATACTTTAAGCGCATCAGGTGGAATATCCAAAATTTAAAAGTCATCAAAAATTTGGAACGAAATGACGGTGGTTTTACGAACAGGTTGTATCTACTTTATAGTTTTAGTTCTAGAGAAAATAGTTGATAACATGACAAATGTCATATAATACAAATCAATCCGAAAGCGCCGTCTTCTAGCAGACAGCCCACACAGAGAGTGATGAACGGCAGGAGTCTGTTGCAGTCCAGTAGAGGGAGCTTACAATCTCCCTGTAGTGGAGCGATGAACTACAAAAGACGGACCTCCAGAACTGCCCAATCGCGTAGGTTGACCGCTTCAAGATCAAGGTGTTGATGAGCCTCTTGAGATGAGCAGCCGAAAAAAAGGCGCACAGCATGCATCCGCTGAAGTCCGGTTGAGGGAGCCTAGCCTACAATCTCCCTATGGGCGATACGTTGAACTCCAGGAGATACAGTTGCTAAACATCAAACCCATGAACTTGTTCACTCTTGAAGCGACGATCAGGACGGGCCGACCTCCGTTGATATTGGGTACTTGCCGCCGACCACACTGCCATGTCTTCCTTTACTTGAATATTCTTCAAAAGATGGCGTTGACATATATTCTTGGTATACTGAAGTTGTGAAATTCCAACAAGATCTTTAATTCATTGTACTGTTTCTATACTCACGACGTACGTCTCACTATATTTTAAGCTCATCAGGTGAGATTCCCAAAATTTCAAAGTCTTTACAATTTAAAAAGAAATGACGCTGAATTTACAAACAGGTGGTAACTACTTTACAATTTTAGTTTTACAGAAAATAGTTAATTACATGACAAAGGCCATATAATACAAATCAATCCGAGAACGCCGTCTTCTTGCAGACAGCCCACACAGCGAGAGATGAACGGCAGTAGTCTGTTGCAGTCTAGTAGAGGGAGCTTACAATCTCCCTGTAGTGGAGGGGTGAACTACAGAAGACGGACCTGCTGAACTGCACAATCGCGTAGGTTTTCCGCTTGAAGATCAAGATGTTGATGAGCCTCCTGCGATGAGCAGCCGAAAAGAGACGCATTGCTGGTATCCACTGAGGTCCGGTTGAGGGAGCTTACAATCTCCATATGGGCGATAAATTGAACTCCAGAAGATACACTTGCTAAACACTAAACTCTTGAACTAGTTCACTCCTGAAGCGACGATCAGGACGGGCCGACCTGCGTTGATATTGGGCACTTATCGTCGACCACACTGCCATGTCTTCACTTGCTTGAATATTCTTCAAAAGACATATATTCTTGGTATACTAAAGTTGTGAAATTCAAACACAATCTTTATTTCATTTCACTGTTTATATACCCACGACGTACGTTTTGCTATACTTTTAGCTCATCAGGTGGGAGTTCCAAAATTTAAAAGTCTTCACAATTTAGAAAGAAATGACGCTGGGTATACGAACAGGTGGTATCTACTCTATAGTTTTAGTTAAACAGAAAATAATTAATTACATGACAAATGCCATAAATACAAATCAGTCCGAGAGCGTCGTCTTCTAGCAGACAGCCCACACAGAGAGAGATGAACGGCAGGAGTCTGTTGCAGTCCGGTAGAGGGATCTTACAATCTCCTTGTAGTGAAGGGATCAACTACAGAAGACGGACCTGCAGAACTGCACAATCGGGTAGGTTGACCGCTTGAAGATCAAGATGTTGATGTGTCTCCTGAGATGAGCAGCCGAAAGGAGTCGCATAGCTGGCATCCACTGAAGTCCGGTTGAGGGAGCTTACAATCTCCCTATGGGCGATAAGTTGAACTCCGGAAGATACACTTGCGAAACACCAAACTCTTAAACTAGTTCAATCTTGAAGCGACGATCAAGACGGGAAGACCTACGTTGATATTGAGCACTTGTCGCCTACCACACTGCCATGTCTTCATTTACCTGAATATTTTCCATAAGATGGCGTAGACGTATATTCTCGGTATACTGAAATTGTGAAATTCAAACACGATCTTCAATTCATTTTACTGTTTTTATACCCACGACGTACGTTTCGCTATACTTTAAGCTCATCAGGTGGGATTTCCACAGTTTAAAAGTCATCACAATTTAGAAAAAAATGACGCTGGTTTTACGAACAGGTGGTATCTACTTTATTATTTTAGTTTTAGAGAAAATAGTTAATAACATGACAAATGTCATATAATACAAATCAATCCGCAAGCGCCGTCTTCTAGCAGACAGCCCACACAGAGAGAGATGAACGGCAGGAGTCTGTTGCAGTCCAGTAGAGGGAGCTTACAATCTCCCTGCAGTGAAGGGGTGGACAACGGAAGACGGACCTGCTGAACTGCACAATCGCGTAGGTTTAACGCTTGAAGATCAAGATGTTGACGAGCCTCCTGAGATGAGCAGCCGAAAAGAGACGCATAGCTGGTATCCACTGAAGTGCGGTTGAGGGAGCTTACAATCTCCCTATGGGCGATAAGTTGAACTCCAGAAGAAACACTTGCTAAACACCAAACTCTTGTACTAGTTCACTCTTGAAGCGACGATCATGACGGGCCGACCTTCGTTGATATTGGTCACTTATCGCTGACCACACTGCCATGTCTTCATTTACTTGAATATTCTTCAAAATAAAATGTATTCTTGGTATACTGAAGTTGTAAAATTCAAACACAATCTTTAATTCATTTCACTGTTTATATACCCACGACGTAGGTTTTGCTATACTTTTAGCTCATCAGGTGGGAGTTTCAAAATTCAGAGTCTTCACAATTCAGAAAGAAATGATGCTGGGTATTCGAACAGGTGGTATCTACTCTAAAATTTAAGTTACCCCGAAAATAATTCATTACAAGACAAATGCCATAAATACAAATCAGTCCGAGAGCGTCGTCTTCTAGCAGACAGCCACACACAGAGAGAGATGAACAGCAGGAGTCTGTTGCAGTCCGGTAGAGGGAGCTTACGATCTCCCTGTAGTGAAGGGATGAACTACAAAAGACGGAACTGCAGAATTGCACAGTCCGGTAGGTTGACCGCTTGAAGATCAAGATGTTGATGAGCCTCTTGAGATGAGCAGCCGAAAGGAGGCGCTAGCTGGCATCCACTGACGTCGGGTTGAGGGAGCTTACAATCTCCCTATTGGCGATAAGTTGAACTCCAAAAGATACACTTGCGAAACACCAAACTCTTGAACTATTCAATCTTGAAACGACGATCAGAACGGGAAGACCTACGTTGATATTGAGCACATGTCGCCTACCACACTGCCATGTCTTCGTTTACCTGAATATTCTCCATAAGATGCCGTAGACGTATATTCTTGGTATACTGAAGTTGTGAAATTCAAACACGATCTTTAATTCATTTTACTGTTTCTATACCCACGACGTACGTTTCGCTATACTTTAAGCTCATCAGGTGGGATTTCCAAAATTTAAAAGTCATCACAATTTAGAAAGAAATGACGCTGGTTTTACGAACAGGTGGTATCTACTTTATAATTTTAGTTTTACAGAAAATAGTTAATTACAGAACGAATGCCATATCATGCAAATCAATCCGAGAGCGTCGTCTTTTTGCAGACAGCCCACACAGAAAGAGATGAACGGCAGGAGTCTGCTGCAGTCCAGTAGAGGGAGCTTACAATCTCCCTGTAGTGGAGGGGTGAAATACAGAAGACGGACCTGCAGAACTACTCAATCGCGTAGGTTTACCGCTTGAAGATCAAGATGTTGATGAGCCTCTTCAGATGAGCAGCCGAAAAGAGGCGCATAGCTGGTATCCACTGAAGTCCGTTTGAGGGAGCTTACAATCTCCCTATGGGCGTTAAGTTGAACTCGAGAAGATACACTTGCTAAACACCGAACTCTTGAACTAGTTCAATCTTGAAGTGACGATCAGGCTGGGCAGACCTACGTTGATATTGAGCACTTGTCGTCGACCACACTGCTATGTCTTCATTTACTTGAATATTCTGAAAAAAGATGACGCAGACCTATATTCTTGGTATACTGAAGTTGTGAAATTCAAACACGATCTTTATTTCACTTTACTGTTTGTATACCCACGAGGTGCGTTTCGCTATACTCAAAGCTCATCAGGTGGGAGTTCCAAAATTTAAAAGTCTTCACAATTTAGAAAAAAATGACACTGGTTATAGGATGAGGTGGTATCTACTTCACAATTTTAGTTGCACAGAAAATAACTGATTACATGACAAATGCTATAAATGACATATCATTCCGAGAGCGTCGTCTTCTAGCAGACAGCCCACAGAGAGAGAGATGAATGGCAGGAGTCTGTTGCAGTCCGGTCGAGGGAGCTTACAATCTCCCTGTAGTGAAGGGTGAACTACAAAAGACGGACCTGCAAAACTGGTCAATCGCGTAGCTTGACCGCTTGAAGGTCAAGATGTTGATGAGCCTCCTGAGATGAGCAGCCGAAAAGAGGCGAATAGCTGGCATCCACTGAAGTCTGGTTGAGGGTGCTTACAATCTCCCTATGGGTGATAAGTTGAACTCCAGAAGATACACTTGCTAAACACCAAACTCTTGAACTAGTTCACTCATGAAGCAACGATCAGGATGGGCCGATCTGCGTTGATATTGGGCACTTATCGCCGACCTCACTGCCATGTCTTCACTTGCTTGAATATTTTTCAGAAGACATATATTCTTGGTATACTGAAGTTGTGAAATTCAAACACAATCTTTAATTCATTTCACTGTTTATATACCCACGACGTACGTTTTGCTGTACTTTTAGCTCGTCAGGTGGGAGTTCCAAAATTTAAAAGGCTTCACAATTTAGAAAGAAATGACGCTGGGTATACGAACAGGTGATATCTACTCTACAATTTTAGATATACAGAAAATAATTAATTACATGACAAATGCCATATATACAAATCAGTCCGAGAGCGTCGTCTTCTAGCAGACAGCCCACACAGAGAGAGATGAACGGCAGGAGTCTGTTTCAGTCCGGTAGAGGAAGCTTACAATCTCCCTGTAGTGAAGGGATGAACTACAAAAGACGGATCTGCAGAACTGCACAATCGGGTAGGTTGAACGCTTGAAGATCAAGATGTTGATGAGTATCTTGAGATGAGCAGCCGAAAGGAGGCGCATAGCTGGCATCCACTGAAGTCCGGTTGAGGGAGCTTACAGTCTCCCTATGGGCGATAAGTTGAACACCAGAAGATACACTTGCGAAACACCAAACTCTTGAACTAGTTCAATCTTGAAGCGACGATCAGGTCGGGAAGACCTACGTTGATATTGAGCACTTGTCGCCAACCAAACTGCCATGTCTTCGTTTACCTGAATAATCTCCATAAGATGGCGTAGACGTATATTCTTGGTATACTGAAGCTGTGAAATTGAAACACGATCTTTAACTCATTTCACTGTTTCTATACCTACGACGTACGTTTTGCTATACTTTAAGCTCATCAGGTGGAATTTCCAAAATTTAAAAGTCATCAAAATTTGTAAGAAATGACGCTGGTTTTACGAACAGGTTGTATCTACTTTATAATTTCAGTTGTAGAGAAAATAGTTGATAACATTACAAATGTCATATAATACAAATCAATCCAAAAGCGCCGTCTTCTAGCAGACAGCCCACACAGAGAGAGATGAACGGCAGGAGTCTGTTGCAGTCCAGTAGAGGGAGATTACAATCTCCCTGTAGTGGAGCGGTGAACTACAAAAGACGGACCTGCAGAACTGTCCAATCGCGTAGGTTTACCGCTTGAAGATCAAGATGTTGATGAGCCTCTTGAGATGAACAGCCGCAAGGAGGCGCATAGCTGGCATCCACTGAAGTCCGGTTGAGGGAGCTTACAATCTCCGTATGGGCGATAAGTTGAACTCCAGAAGATACACTTGCGAAACACCAAACTCTTGAACTAGTTCACTCTCGAAGCGACTATCAGGACGGCCGACCTCCGAGGATATTGGGCACTTGTCGCCGATCACACTGCTATGTCTTCATTTACTTGAATATTCTCAAAAAGATGACGTAGACATATATTCTTGGTATACTGAAGTTGTGAAATTCAAAGACGATTTTTAATTCATTTTACTGTTTCTATACCCACGACGTACGTTTCGCTATACTTTAAGATCATCAGGTGGGAGTTCCAAATTTTAAAAGTCATCACAATTTAGGAAGAAATGACACTGGTTATATGATGAGGTGGTATCTACTTCACAATTTTAGTTGTACAGAAAATAACTAATTACATGACAAATGCTATAAAATACAAATCAGTTCGAGAGCGTCGTCTTCTAGCAGACAGCCCACACAGAAAGAGATGAACGGCAGGAGTCTTTTCCAGTCCGGTAGAGGGAGCTTACAATCTCCCTGTAGTGAAGGGGTGAACTACAAAAGACGGACCTGCAAAACTGCACAATCGCGTAGAATGACCGCTTGAAGATCAAGATGTTGATGAGCCTCTTGAGATGAGCAGCCGAAAAAGAGGCGCATAGCTGGCATCCGCTGAAGTCCGGTTGAGGGAGCCTAGCCTACAATCTCCCTATGGGCGATACGTTGAACTCCAGAAGATACACTTGCTAAACACCAAACTCTTGAACTAGTTCGCTCTTGCAGCGACGATCAGGACGGGCCGACCTCCGTTGATATAGGGTACTTGTCGCCGACCACACTGCCATGTCTTCCTTTACTTGATTATTCTTCAAAAGATGGCGTTGACATATATTCTTGGTATACTGAAGTTGTGAAATTCAAACACGATCTTTAATTCATTGTACCTTTTCTATACCCACGACGTACGTTTCACTATACTTTAAGCTCATCAGGTGAGATTTCTAAAATTTAAAAGTCTTTGCACTTTAGAAAGAAATGACGCTGATTTTACAAACAGGTGGTAACTACTTTACAAGTTTAGTTGTACAGAAAATAGTTAATTACATGAAAAAGGCCATATAATACAAATCAATCCGAGAGCGCCGTCTTCTTGCAGACAGCCCACACAGAGAGAGATGAACGGCAGGAGTCTGTTGCAGTCCAGTAAAGGGAGCTTACAATCTCCTTGTAGTGGAGGGGTGAACTACAGAAGACGGACCTGCTGAACTGCACAATCGCCTAGGTTTACCGCTTGAATATCAAGATGTTGATGAGCCTCTTGAGATGAGCAGCCGAAAGGAGGCGCATAGCTGGCATCCACTGAAGTCCGGTTAAGGGAGCTTACAATCTCCCTATGGGCGATATGTTGAACTTCAGAAGATACACTTGCGAAACACCAAACTCTTTAACTAGTTCACTCTTGAAGCGACGATCAGGACGGGCCGACCTCCGAGGATATTGGGCACTTGTCGCCGACCTCACTGCTATATCTTCATTTACTTGAATATTCTTAAAAAGATGACGTAGACATATATTCTTGGTATACTGAAATTGGGGAATTCAAACACGATTTTTAATTCATTTTACTGTTTCTATACCCACGACGTACGTTTCGCTATACTTTAAGCTCATCAGGTGGGAGTTCCAAAATTCAAAAGTCTTCACAATTTAGAAAGAAATGACACTGGTTATACGAAGAGGTGGTATCTACTTCACAATTTTAGTTGTACAGAAAATAACTAATTACATGAGAAATGCAATACAATACAAATCAGTTCGAGAGCGTCGTCTTCTAGCAGACAGCCCACACAGAGAGAGATGAACGGCAGGAGTCTGTTTCAGTCCGGTAGAGGGAGCTTACAATCTCCCTGTTGTGGAGGGGAGAACAACAAAAGACGGACCTGCAGAACAGCACAATCGCGTAGGTTGACCGCTTGAAGATCAAGATGTTAATGAGCCTCTTGAGATGAACAGCCGAAAAAGAGACACATAGCTAGCATCCGCTGAAGTCCAATTGAGAGAGCCTAGCCTTCAATCTCCCTATGGGCGATAAGTTGAACTCCAGAAGATACACTTGCAAAACACCAAACTCTTGACCTAGTTCACTCTTGAAGCGACGATCAGGACGGGCCGACCTCCGTTGATGTTGGGCACTTGTCGCCGACCACACTGCCATGTCCTTCTTTACTTGAATATTCTTCAAAAGATGGCGTTGACATATATTCTTGGTATACTGAAGTTGTGAAATTCAAACACGATCTTTAATTCACTGTTCGCTTTCTATACCCAAGACGTACGTTTCACTATACTTAAAGCTCATCAGGTGGGATTTCCAAAATTTAAAAGTCATTACAATTTAGAAAGAAATGACGCTAATTTTACGAACAAGGGGTAACTACTTTACAATTTTAGTTTTACGGAAAATAGTTAATTACATGACAAAGGATATATAATACAAATCAATCCGAGAGCGCCGTCTTCTTGCAGACAGCCCACAAAGAGAGAGATGAACGGCATTAGTCTGTTGCAGTCCAGTTGAGGGAGCTCACAATCTCCCTGTGGTGAAGGGATGAACTACAGAAGAAGGACCTGCTGAACTGCACAATCGTTTAGGTTTTACCGCTTGAAGATCAAGATGTTGATGAGCCTCCTGAGTTAAGCAGCCGAAAAGCGACGCATAGCTGCTATCCACTGAATCCGGTTGGGGGAGCTTACAATCTCCCTATGGGCGATACGTTGAACTCCAGAAGATACACTTGCTAAACACCAAACCCTTGAACTAGTTCACTCCTGAAGCGACGATCAGGACGGGACGACCTGCGTTGATCGCCGACGACACTGTCATGTCTTCATTTACTTGAATATTCTTCAAAAGACTTATATTCTTGGTATACTGAAGTTGTGAAATTCAAACACAATCTCTAATTCATTTCACTGTTTATATACCCACGACGTACGTTATGCTATACTTTTAGCTCATCAGGTGGGAGTTCCAAAATTTAAAAGGCTTCACAATTTAGAAAGAAATGACGCTGGGTATACGAAAAGGTGGTATCTACTCTACTATTTTAGTTATACAGAAAATAATTAATTACATGACAAATGACATAAATAAAAATCAGTCCGAGAGCGTCGTCTTCTAGCAGACAGCCCACACAGAGAGAGATGAACGCAGGAGTCTGTTGCAGTCCGGTAGAGGGAGCTTACAATCTCCCTATAGTGAAGGGATGAACTACAAAAGACGGACCTGCAGAACTGCACAATCGGGTAGGTTGATCGCTTGAAGATCAAGACGTTGATGAGTCTCTTGAGATGAGCAGCCGAAAGGAGGCGCATAGCTGGTATCCACTGAAATCCGGTTAAGGGAGCTTACAATCTCCCTATGGGCGATATGTTGAACTCCAGAAGATACACCTGCGAAACACCAAACTCTTTAACTAGTTCACTCTTGAAGCGACGATCAGGACGGGACGACCGGGGGGATGTTGGGCACTTGTCGCCAACCACACTGCTATGTCTTCATTTACATGAATATTCCTAAAAAGATGACGTAGACATATATTCTTGGTATACTGAAATTGTGCAATTCAAACACGCTGTTTCAATACCCACGATTTTCGTTTTGCTATATTTTAAGCTCATCAGGTGAGAAATTCAAAATTCAAACGTCATCACAATTTAGTAAGAAATTACGCTGGTTCTACGAACAGGTGGTAACTACTTCACAATTTTAGTTCTACAGAAAATTGTTAATTAAATGATAAATGTCATATAATACAAATCAAACCGAGAGCGCCGTCTTCTTGCAGACAGCCCACACAGAGGGAGATGAACGGCAGGAGTCTGTTGCAGTCCAGTAGAGGGAGCTTACAATCTCCCTGTAGTGGAGGGGTGAATTACAGGAGACGGATCTGCATAACTGCACAATCGCGTAGGTCGACCGCTTGAAGATCCAGATGTTGATGAACCTCTTGAGATGAGCAGCCGAAAAGAGGCGCATAGCTAGTATCCACTGAAGTCCGGTTGAGGGAGCTTACAATCTCCCTATGGGCGATAAGTTGAACTCCAAAAGATACATTTGCTAAACACCAAACTCCTGAACTAGTTCACTCATGAAGCGACGATCAGGACTGGCCGACCTGCGTTGATATTGGGCACTTGTCGCCGACCACACTGCCATGTCTTCCTCTACTTGAATATTCTTCAAAAGATGACGTAGATATATATTCTTGTTATACAGAAGCTGTGAAATTCAAACACGATCTTTAATTCATTTTACTGGTTCTATACCCACGACGTACGTTTCGCTATACTTTAAGCTCATCAGGTGGGATTTCCAAAATTTAAAAATCATCACAATTTAGAAAGAAATGACGCTGGTATTACGATCAGGTGTTATCTACTTTATCATTTCAGTTGTACAGAAAATAGTTAATAACATGACAAATGCCATATAATACAAATCAATCCGAGAGCGCCGTATTCCTGCAGACAGCCCACACAGAGAGAGATGAACGGCAGGAGTCTGTTGCAGTCCAGAAGAGGGAGCTTACAATCTCCCTGTAGTGGAGGGGTGAACTACAGAAGACGAACCTGCATAACTGCACAATCGCGTAGGTTAACCGCTTGAAGATCAAGATGTTGATGAGCCTCTTGAGATGAGCAGCCAAAAAGAGGCGCAAAGCTGGTATCCACTGAAGTCCGGTTGAGGGAGCTTACGATCTTCCTATGGGCGATAAGTTGAACTCCAGAAGATACACTTGCTAAGCACCAAACTCTTGAACTAGTTCACTCTAGAAGCGACGATCAGGACGGGCCGACCTCCGTTGATGTTGGGCACTTGTCGCCGACCACACTGCCATGTCTTCATTTACTTGAATATTCTTCAAATGATGACGTAAATATATATTCTTGGTATACTGAAGTTGTGAAATTCAAACACGATCTTTAATTCATTTCACTGTTTCTATACCCATGACGTACGTTTCGCTATACTTTAAGCTCATCAGGTGGTATCTACTCTACAATTTTAGTTGTACAGAAAATAATTAATTACATGACAAATGCCATTATATACAAATCAGTCCAAGAGCTTCGTCTTTTAGCAGACAGCCCACACAGAGAGAGATGAACGGCAGGAGTCTGTTGCAGACCGGTAGAGGGAGATCACAATCTCCCTGTAGGGAAGGGGTGAACTGCAAAAGACGGACCTGCAAAACTGCACAATCGCGTAGGTTTACTGCTTGAAGATCAAGATGTTGATGAGCCTCTTGAGATGAGCAGCCGAAAAGAGGCACATAGAAGGCATCCACTGAAATCCGGTTGAGGGAGCTTACAATCTCCTTATGGGCGATGAGTTGAACTCAAGAAGATACACTTTCTAAACACCAAACTCTTGAACTAGTTCAATCTTGAAGCGACGATCAGGACGGGCAGACATCGGTTGATATTTGGCACTCGTCACCGACCACACTGCCATATCTTCATTTACTTGAATATTCTTCAAAAGACATATATTCTTGGTATACAGAAGTTATGAAATTCAAACACGATCTTTAATCAATTTTACTGTTTCAATACCCATGACATTCGTTTCGCTATACTTTAAGCTTATCAGGTGGGATTTCCAAAATTTAAAAGTTTTCACAATTTAGAAAGAAATGACGCTGGTTTTACGAACAGGTGGTATCTACTCTACAATTTTAGTTTTACAGAAATTGGTTAATCATATGACAAATGCCATATAATACAAATCAATCCGAGAGCGCCGTCTTTTCGCAGACAGCCCACACAGAGAGAAATGAACGGCAGGAGTCTGTTGCAGTCCAGTAGAGGGAGCTTACAATCTCCCTGTAGTGGAGGGGTGAACTACAGACGACGGACCTGCAGAATTGCACAATCGCGTAGGTATACCGCTTGAAGATCAAGTTGTTGATGAGCCTCCTGAGATGAGGAGGTGAAAAGAGGCGCATAACTGCATCCACTGAAGTCCGGTTGAGGGAGCTTACAATCTCTATATGGGCGATAAGTTGAACTCCAGAAGATACACTTGCTAAACACCAAACTCCTGAACTAG